>SNQJ01S0021126.1:21917-46550 GCA_010110895.2 Picea sitchensis | reverse complement strand
GAGTCCTAAATGAAAAGGGGAAAGAGGGAAATCTAAAATATTTAGGAAACTAGGAAAAGAGGGAAACATAAGAAGAAAAGGGAAACCCAAGGGAAAAAGCAGAAAGTCAAACTTAGTAAGGTATCTACCATTAAAAACTTTCTAATTTAAAACTGAACTAACAAATTGATAATGGGGAAAATCATTAAAACCTGTAAGAGAATTTGGGGACACCTAGGAGCGATTCTAGGAGTGACTCTAGGTGGGTGAGGGAATTAAGGGTATTCAATTAATTAAAGAAATTAATTTGTGGAGGAATGAAGGGGATGGGTGACACTTGTACGGGGATAAATTTTTAGGATTTGATTTTTAAAAACTTAATTAAATGAGATTTTAGGAAAGTAAGGGACTTTGAAACTCTATATAATGAAGGGAGGAGAAGGATGAAAGATCTCTTCTATTTGCATAACGTTATGCCGCAAAAATATCTACTTGACTGACTTAGCTTGTGGGAGTTGGGATACCCAGCTCAGTGAGGAGTGGTAGATCAGCCTTGCGAGGTGAGTTGAATCGCTGGATAGTGTGTGTGACCCCTTTGTGGCTTGAGGGGCTAAGGGGGAATAAGAGTACCCCTAGCATTGGCTGGGAGGTACCGGTGAAGTCTCGCCGTTCGGCAAGCAGGAGTTGCACGGAGCGCACGAGACTTCAACTCAGAGCGGGTGATCAAGCGATGGTATGCTTTCTTCATTTTGTATGGTAGATTGTTGTAGGATTTATTCTTGAGATTTGCTTGTTTAATTGGGTAAGTATATTGATTGTCTAGATTGTTGACTGAAATTTTTATATACTAGCTCGATGATTGATTGACTCCCATGGCCTTTGTTTCTTGGTATGTCTTGAATTCCCCGTGGTGTATTGATTGTGACCATTCTGGTTGTTTTCCCTTCGTCCCTAGCTCATCAGTCCCCGCCTGAGCAGTTGGCCAGGAGCCTGATCTATGACAGTCTCTTTGGCATTAATAGACCTATGGATCTCAATGCCCTGCTTTTCTGTGCGAGGATGATGAGTGAAGGACGAACCTATCAACCATCTACCTCCGTTGTTGTCCTTGGTTGGTTGGATCCTTTCGGTTCTCTTACTGTTGTCTGCATTTTGTATTTGTATTCTGGAAATGGAAAAATGAATTGATTCATGTTTGCATTTTGTATTGGTATTTTGGCAATGAAAAAAAAAACTAATTGATTCATGTCTGCATTTGTATTGGTATTCTGGTAATGGAAAAATGAATTGATTCATGTCTGCAATTTCTATTTGTATTCTGGCAATGGAAAAACAAATTGATTCATGTTTTCATTTTGTATTGGTATTCTGGCAATGGAAAAACGAATTGATTCATGTCTGCATTTTGTATTTGTATTCTGGCAATGGAAAAACGAATTGTTTCATGTCTGCATTTTGTATTGGTATTCGGGCAATGGAAAAATGAATTGATTCATGTTTTCATTTGGTATTGGTATCCTGGAAATGGAAAAACATTTTGTCTTTTAAATGTTTCCAGAGATTGTTGTTTTAAATGCCCACGCTTTGCCTTCAAATGAGACCGAGATTGTTGTTTTAATTGCCCAGGTTTTTTCTTTCAAATGAGATAGAAATTTTCCATTTAAAATGCCCACGTTTTTTCTTTCAAATGAGTCTGAGTTTGTTGTTTAAAATGCCCACGTTTTTGCTTTCAGATGACACTGAGTTTATGGTTTTAAATGCCCAGGTTTTTTCTTTCAAATGAGACAGAGATTGCCATTTAAAATGCCCACGTTTTTTCTTTCAAATGAGACCGAGTTTGCCATTTAAAATGCCCACATTTTTGCTTTCAAATGAGTCTGAGTTTTTTGTTTAAAATGCCCATGTTTTTGCTTTCAGATGAGACTATGTTTGCTATTTTAAATGCCCACGTTTTGCCTTCAAATGAGACCAAGATTGTTGTTTTAATTGCCCACGTTTTTGCTTTCAAATGAGACAGAGATTTGTTGTTTAAAATGCCCATGATTTTGCTTCCAAATGAGACTGAGATTGTCGTTTTAAATGCCCATGTTTTTTATTTCAAACAATGGACCGAGTTGTCGTTAAATACCCACGAATTGCCATTAATTGGTAGACTGTGCTTGCTAAGGTATGGCACAGTGATTCACCATTAACTGGGACTACGTTTTGCTGCTGGTGTGACTACGTTTTGCCCCTTTAAATGGTTGACTATGGTTGCTGGATTGGACACCATTTTGCCTTAAATGTTGCCTGCATTTTACTATTAATTACCATCTTAATTGCAATGATAAATGCTATATTATTTCCTTATTAATCGCCATGTTATTTTCTACCGTGAGTTAATGATCAACAGATTCCTTCTTTTTGATTAATTTCCATAGCGAGTTAAATGGTTAATCAGTATGAAATCACCTTGTTATTGAGCTATTAATTGTTATGTTAACAGTCATGTAATTGCCTTGTTATTGTTATATTAATTGTTATGTTAATCAACATGTTAATTGCCTTGTTATTGCTTTATTACTTGTTATGATATCGGTCATGTAAATGGCCTTGTTACTGTTATATTAATTGTTATGTTAATCAACATGTTAATCACCTTGTTATTTCTTTATTACTTGTTATGATATCAGTCATGTAAATGGCCTTGTTATTGCTAATTTAATCGTTAGGTAACTGCTATGTTAATTTCCTTTTTATATTGCAACAACGATGTTAGTAGTTAGCAGTTTCCTTCTCAATGATAATAGACAACTAGTATTATTGGTTCGGTCAATATAGCTAGACTACATGTTGAGATTAAATTGTTCATAGGTGTTATAAAAGTAGCATCCTACATTAATCTTGTTAATATTGTTATTCAAGTGAATGGATAGTTGGATGGAGATTTTGGATTAATGTAGAATTGTCCAATTAGGTTGTATTAATGATTAAAATTAGGTTGGTGAGTAAAGACTAGATTGCCAATCTTAGACTTGCAAGATTGATTGTATTAACGTTAATTTAGCAGGTGCATTATTTACTGATTGTAACTTTGACGTGCCCCATTTAGAATGAAACCCATGTTAAAATAGATTGTATTCATTGTCTAGTTTAGACTGGGTGATTGGTTGGGTCGGGGATGATGTCGTGTATTGGCTTGCATCATCCCTTGTCTTCCTCCTCTGACATTTCATCGACCTGTTGTTGGGGTATGGGTGTGGTTTTTCTTATCGATATTCTGTTCCTAGCGCATCCGTTTGTCTAGAGTCCTCGTTCCGGATAGCTTATGTTGCACCAAGGTTATTGACATGTCTATCACCTGGGAATGACATGATTCCTGATGACAGGATCATGGCGTTCCCTATGGGATAGCGGCGAGTGAGAACTTGGCCGGAGTCGATGCATTCTGTGTGAGTGTGGTCAAGAATTGTCAGTTTCTTTATGGCACATGGGTTGAATGCCTTTAGGCATTGGGTTCGTATGCCTAGAGGTTCTAGTCCTTGTTGTTTGGATGTTGCGTTGGGATGGGGATGTTGTCCCTTAGCTTGTAGGCGTGGTCGTTTTGTGTCGGGCGGGTAGTCGTTCTTCCTTTTTATATGCTTGAGTCACCCAGTTGCCCTTGTGTTGGTGAGTGGAGTCATAGTTTCCCATTTTCCTAGAATGCGTGCTTGCATTCGTCATCAGTGGTGTGGTTAACTGTCGTTGTCATCGCCTTTCTTCCAAAACAAAAAACAAATTTTGCATTGTTGTTTTCTTGTAGTCGTAACGAAGAGGGGTCATTACATGGACATTCTTTGATTTTATTATGTTAGATTTGTAAAGTTTATGTGATCTTCTAATATTTTTAAAGGGATAACAAACTTACTCAATCTTTAAAGAAACATTTACTTGAATTTTTCTATACTCAAAAGCAGGAAAAACTGATACTTTATGTCTCATGCTTTTGTTAAAGTGTTCTTACAATCATTGATCAAATAAGATCAATACCTAGATCTTGAGTTCAACTTATTCAGATATAAACAAGAGTGATGGTGGTGACAGTAGAAACAAATAATAATGTGTTTACAAGAGAGAGAGGAGAATTACACCTCTCCTTCCTACCAATTCCCCTATTCTATTTTGTTTTCCAGTTGAAATACATGTTAACGATTAAAATCATAACCCAAACAACAAAATCATAAAATTAAAATAGTTCCCAATAACTACATATAATCTAATACAAGGATAAAGTGCATGGATTCAATAAAAGAATACTCTATATTGACCCCAAAAACTACATATAATTTGATCTAGTGTAATTGCTAAGTTGGTTGTATTGATCTTATACCTATAAACCTTGTTGTAAAATCCATAGTTGCAAATTTGTTCATTCTTTGATTTCTTAAATTGTTGGAAAAGTATCACAAATAGTTTGAGTAGTAGGGGCATATAATATGTTCTTTATTATACTATAATTGAATCGGTCCTATAAACACTATAAACATACAAAATATTGCACTACATCCCAGTTTCAATACAAATGACATGGTACAATAATGATCTAGAAAGCTAAAATTTTGCACTAGATCCCAGGTTCAATACAAATGACATGGCACAATAATGATTTCTTGCAAGTTAAATACAAGTAATGCAAAAATATAAAGTGATATAGAGATTTAGGCAACAATACATCATGAAATAATTTCAAACCAACTGTCGCTCAGTTAAAATGTAACAATGAACATGAAAATGCAGTAAATGAAATTATAATGAACATATGCATTACACAATTTCATATATTGAAAATTTTATAGTTTATGACATCATTGCAACTCAAGCCAACTACTACAAGGTTGTAGTTTCATCACCTAGTGCACTTTTCTTAGAGACCGCACCTTGCCTTCGTGGGCCTTACAAATATTACAACATTTCTTCTGCAATTCTAAGTTACAAAGATTACAACGTACCTTCTAGCATATATTAAATCCGACCCCCACAAACATTGTAGGCCATGATTTCATTGTACCATAATTTGGAATATAAACTAAAAGATATATGTGAGATGAAAATATGTTTGATATCTCCATTTCTAATCAAAATAATTGCATGTACAAGTACATTCAAAATTGAAACCAACATATTAAATGTAAGACATGTATGTACTATATAGTTATTCAGGGCATGATAAAAATATCCAGATCATGTTATCTTATCCCTTAATTGGTCCGGAGGACATATGGGGACCCAAATATTTTATAATTGACAACCAATTGAGATCTAGTTTTATGTGTAAACTTATTTAAAGTAGTACAAAGATTCATCAAAAATCACCTTATTCGAATGTACCACAAAAGTAAACCAAACAAGATGGAATCCTATATATCCATATAAATGTGCTAGATGCAATTTCTTTTTGTTGTTTACAAACATCGTAATGTTATGTCATCTTCAATTATTCGTTCATGATCGACTTTTGTCATTTTCCATTTTCTAACTTTTGATTTTTTCTTTGATTGAACCTCTACTAACTATATGCGTGCTACACATACCGAATGACTATATTGACAGCTTATGACATCAGACTGATAGTCTTGAAAGTGGACATGGCTTTCAGTTTCATGAGTTTCTTGAAAAAATAACCTTTCAATATGATGGATCCTCTTTCATATATAAAATCGTTATCATTATAATCCTCCAATAACTTCATCTTTTTTTTTTTGTGCACCACATCAAATAATATTTAAGATTTTCATCATTGTCTGTAGGTGCAACCACAACAAATACATCTCCTGTAAATAAGGCCCCATATGCCAACAAACAAATTTTTATATCAACATGCAAAATTATGTACTATAAATTATAATATATATTATATATAGAACATACATCTATATACTATTTAAAAACGTAAAATAAAATAAAATTGAACAATTGTAACAATTTTCCTTCTCTAACAAGATCAAAAACTCTATCACCATAAGTTGACACTATATTGTCATTTGATTCCATCTCCTCTGATAATGAAAGTGAGATTTTCCCCTTTGTATTAATTGATGTATGTTTCTAAGCTTTAACATATTTTCCAATTTTGTTTTCACAAATCTCATTAGAGTCTATGTCCTCTATGCAAATTGAACAAAAACACGATGCATTCATTTTATTAAACACATACACATTTTGGTAGGATTTTTTTTTAATTGGATGCAATTTTCGAGTCCCATGTATTGTACTGACTCTATATGCGATCAATCTATCTACATATTGGATTCCAATATGCCAAAAAAATAGGCACGGTTCAAGAATAATTTATTAAAAGTAAATGAATATATGTGTGTGTGTGTGTTAAGTTGAAAAATTATGGATAAATTGAACTTTCATACATGTACAACATATATACACACATCTGTGCACATCCCTTGATGGATTATGTTCATGGCTTAGAGTTGCTTCACACCACTGAACAACTTGATCAAAAAATACAAATTGATTGACATAATGGTTCATCTGATAGCTTCAAATTTATTTATTTACACATGACCCTGCACTATTATGCTCTCCTTTTCCATGACCAGTCTCAAATAAATTTCAATAATTTTTTATGTTTGATTTCTTATGAAGATGACACAACCAAGAGAATGATCGGGAAAATTTGAATTGACCTGCGCATCCTTCTGAACGTATCCAATGTTGATCATATTCAATCCCACAATATTTCAAGGAATCATATTGTTTATCAAAACAATGTTGTACATAATGAGTATCATGTGTACAATCATCACTTATATAAAAGTGATATTATTTAATGACATGTCGATTCTCATTGGTGATTTCTATGTTTGTAAAAACCCCTCCGTTACGACATCGATAAGCGAGTAAAATAGAGGTAATTATTTTTTAAAAACAATTGTTAGGACGAGTGATATGTGAAAACAATATACATCAATAATTACACATTCAATCTCATCACATCACCACACAACAAAAATATGAATACAACATCACTATTATTCAAGATCAACCATATCACATAAATATAACATAAGATAGCTACCCGCTCAACCTATCCTGCAAGGTTAGGACCTCCAAGACACATAATCAACACTCAAGTCAAGGATTCATCCGATTGATTTTGACCATTTAAGGTCTTAGGACTGACGACTGTTATGAAGAACAAGGAGATAGCTATTTCCCTTAACCACATTCATACTCCGAATTTCATGACTAAATCAACAACAATACCCTTCATAAATTCCTTAGAAACATAGTATAATCTACTACGATTAAACAATCATTAAGAATTATTCACATGAATCGAGAAAGAACATCTTATAACATCCATCATGAAGCATAACAACAAATCCACTTAACATGCATGTGAGAATCCACACATTAATTTATCTAGCCAGAAAGTACTAAAATTTTCATATAATTCACATATTAATCCTAACAGAAAATAATCAATTCATTTCAAGTTAGACTCACAAATTTTATTTAATTCAACCTCTAATCACAATGTCAACAACAATTCTTAATTGGTAAAAGGTAAATTGAAATTACGAAAATGTAAATCATTCATATTATGCATACCTAACATGATTACTTAATCTTTATCATGAATTGTGCATTTAAACTCTTATTTCATCTTTGTTGTAAGTTTTCTTATTCGATTGCATCGTTATCATATATCAATTGTTGAAGTCATCAAAATAATAGGCACCAAAAATCCTAAGTTCTCAACACAACTTGCTTCCCATTTAAGCCTCACTCTAAAATGCATGCTTAAGTTTGATTTAAAACTTTTAAGGAGTATCATAATATTCTTAAAATTATCACTCTAAATGCTCAACTAATTTAAGGGTCATCTATCCCAACATGACATAAATTAACTAGTACTTAGGGTAGCTTATACTATACCCAAAATTTGTTGGAGGCACCACTTCACTCTACAAAAATGGGAAGATATGAAATACTAAATTTTCTGATCCTAGATTATCAATTAAGGTAGCGAAACAAAATCAAAATAAGGAATTTACTATGGCAGCGCTCAAAAGCATTCCCAAATTCCAAATAGTAAAATAATTTGGTAGCGACAGTAGTTCTCTAAATCCTGGTCATCATTAAAATGACAATGAACAAGAAATTAAGCATACATACTTTTAAAATACTTCACAACTTAATTCTATCTTCTAGCATTCTATTACTGATTTTTATCAACACCACATTCTTATCTCTGAGTTAAAATTCCAGTTTGGTATAAACTTCAACAACAACTATACTGAGTTCTAGTTCACACGTGTTTAACTGATTAACAAAGTTCAATGAAATCCAAACATAATTGTAATTTATGCCACCACGTCACCATGATTTATTTCCCATTTACAAACTATAATTACTGTAACCATAATAAATCCATATTCGATATCTACAATAACTTCTACAACGATCAATAAATATCTAACTTCGTTTGCAATTAGAATACAAAGATCAAGAGATTCCATATTTTTCGGGATTCAATAACATTCCGAAGACATGCAAAGATTAAATTTTGGATCATAGTTAGATTTCATAGTGACCAATGAAGTCTGATTTCCAAACTTAAAAATTGATTTCAGTGATTTAAATGAATTTCACTTTCTATAAATTCATTAATTAACAGAGATAAAACAAAATCCTAATAGGGTTTGGTAATTAATTTGGCAGCGATTCAATTGAAGTTTTATGTTTACAGAATGACGTAAAGATTTAAGAGCCTTAGGAAGTTTTATCTTAAGATTTAACAAAATATAAAAAGACTTCACATGATTTTAAATCATGGTTTGCAACTTAATTTTAGGATGAATGAAATTCTAAATTCGAAGATACAGGTAGATCAACAAGAACATACGATTTCTAATCTCAAGTTTACAAATGATTTGTACAAGATAATGTCGAATATCAATTTGGATTGCACATAATCTTATCACATTGCTACAAGGTTAAAATTTTATAAATTCAAAACTTGACAACAACCCTAGCTTCAATTCCCAAACTACAACTTTAATTCGCAGTGTCCATGACAAACTCCTAATTAGAAGTTGCATAATGATTTGGAAATGATTAATAATTTTAAACACAGGGAATGCAATTTGATTTGGCAACGAATCAATAATTTTGTAATTACAGGAGATACAATTTAATTTGGCAGCGATTTAATAATTTTCAATTACAGGAGCTGCAATTTGATTTAGCAGCAATTCAATAATTTGTTCTATGGATATAAACAAATGAAGCAACTATCATCATGAAAATTCCCTTCACGATATGCAAACAAGTATTACAACGAACCTACCAACGTTAATCCAGTATGCCAATTAATTATGTAAATATCATATGAAAAACACTTCAAGATTGTCAATTTAATTTGTAGTGGCCCCAATTTCGTTTTTAAGAAATATAATATTAAACATGTGGCGATATTTTAAAATTTCAATCTTCAATTTGTAAAAGTCAATTTTCAAGGAATCTACATAACTCTAAATTCCAGACTTACAAATACTTTCTACAATGAACCAAGAGAACATCATAATCAGGGTTTGTAATTGCTGGCATATTTACAAGAAGAGTGTGCTTGTCATTGATGGCAAGAACAACAACAACGATGGCATGTCTAGAGGCAACAACAACAACAACAATAGTATGCTTACAGTTATTGATGACAAGAACAACAATGATGAAGGTATGGTTACAGGAAAGAATAGTAGCAACGTTGGAAGGTTTACAGTTGGGAGACAACAATGGAAAACAGGTAGGCAAGGAATATCAACAGCGATGATGGCATGGAAAGATTAGAAGCGTAACAATGAAGAGCAAGAGTGATCGTTGGATCCCATTCAAAATTCCTAATAACCGTCATATCTGAATCCAGACAGGAGGAGCGCAAAGATGGAGGACAGATCTCGGGCGTTAGATCTGAGCACAGGGTCCGACCATCGTTGGATCTAGGAGAACCTGCACATTATTTAAAGTGCTAGGAGAAGCGGGCTTACAAAATACCGAAAGCAGGAGGACCGTCCATCTTCGGGTAGGACACGTGGTCACAGATCAACATTTCACTGACTAGAAAGTCAAAGGAAGGAGGTGCTCTAATCTCTTGAAATTGCGAAATGTGAAACCATGATTTAATCTGAGTTGTTGATCAAAGGGAGATCGTGGACCATTGATCTGACTCCATTTCGGAGTTTCAGATACCGGGAGTTGGAGGTGTCAAGGACACTCATGACAAGAATGATGAAATCATGAAATGCGAAATGCCGAAATACCTTCAGATGATTTCGGGGTTCATGACTTGGAGTGTCAAAACACTTCATCACAGAAATGCCGAAACACTGAAATGTGAAACACCGAAATACCTTCAGATCATTTCGGGGTTCGTGACTTGGAGTGTCAAAACACTTCATCACATAAATGTCGAAACACCGAAATGAGAAACGCTGAAATACCTTTAGATCATTTCAGGGTTCGTGACTTGGAGTGTCAAAACACTTCATCACAGAAATGCCAAAACACTGAAATGCATTTTCAAATAAAGCTATGGTCACAGCCACTGGTCACATCTACGGAAGATGGAGGAAGGAGATAGTGCAACCAAGCTCAATTTTGGTGATCACGACTTGGAGTGTCAGGACCCTTCATCATAGGAATGCCGAAATGTGAAATTTCAAAAGCGCTTTATGGATAAGCACTTGGTCACCGCCGGTGGTCACATCGTCGAAGAGATGTAGAGAAGAGGTTGAAGAGACAAGCTCCATTTCAGAGTTTGGGACATGGAGAGTTGAGATGAATCTTCACAAAATCCTCGAAACGTGAAATGCAAAATGCATGTTCAGAATTGGCCCCTAGTCATAACCTATGGTCACATCGACGAAGGGTCAAGGGAGGAGCTAGCACGAAGCTAATCTCCATTTCGGAGATCGCGACTTGGAGACTCGAGATGCCTCACAACAAGAATTTTCGAAATGTGAATCGAGAAAGCACCTTCTAAACAGGCGTGTGGTCATCTCCTAAGGCTACATGTGAAAGGAAAGGTGAAAGGTGCCAAAGGCATAAGGCTCAAGAGGTTCACAGTGTAACTGCCAGAAACCATTGATTGTTTCTGCACAGGAAAATCAAAGAGGCCTTAGTGTGATTGCCAGAGGAGATGAAGAGTCTCAAGGCATCTACCAGTGGAATGAAGAATGTTCATAGAGACGATTGACAGATGGAAGAGCATTGAATCCTATAACTACAACAGAGAGGATGAGCTCGACTATGATAGAGAAGATGAAGAGTCTCAACTGCTAGAAAGGCTAAGGAATCTCAACATAACACCCAGTCATGATGAAGGCATGGGTATAACCGCCAGAAAAGCTAAGGAATTGCCATGATGATCAGGAAGAGGACTCGACACGAGGAGAACATGTAGAAAAGAGAGAGTGTGTTGATGCGCGACGGAGTGAAGAGGTGGCAATGTGGAGTGGCAGTGTATATCCCGATGTGTAGAACAATGGAACATGTAAGAGTATGCAGAGCATTGCACATATAGCATGCACAAGGTGCATAGAGACTATAAGAATGTAGAACAAAGAAGAGATGAAGGCTATTGTTGAGAGTGATTCAAGCGTGTAGAAGGAAGTAGTGTGTAGCAGCTAAAATACAATGAAGATGAATGTTTCATTGAATGGACATGGCGCATAGAGAATAAAAGGCAGAAGAATAGAAAGTGCAAGGCATGTGTGCAGGAAGACAGTGAGGCAGACAGAGCAGGGCAGTGTAGCAGAACAGTGATGAGACTGGTAAGCCATTGATGAACATTATATCACTGTAATAAGTTTCAGTAGCAAATATTGATATTTCAGGGTGGTAGGGAGGTGCTAGGGAGGACTGTTGTCCTCAGAGGTTCAAGTGGGTGCTTGAATAGAAGGAGTTGGAGCTTCCATCTGGTTGCAGCCAGAGAAACCAAGGTGGTGCAAGGGAGATCATTGGTTCTCTAATATACAGGTCGGTGCCTCTGTAAATGGAAGTTGGTGCTTCCATCCAATTGGTGTTGGAACTCTTAGGAAGTTGGTGCTTCCATCCAGTTGGTGCTGGAACTCTTAGGGAGTTGGTGCTTCCTTCTAGTGGGTTCTAGAGAAACTAGGGAGTCGGTGCTTCCTTCTAGTGGGTGCTAGAGAATCCAGAGAGTTGGTGCTCTCAACAAGTAGCAGCTTGCAAAACATAGGTTGTAGCCTCATTATGAGTTGGTGCTCATAAGTATGATAATGTACAGAATGTAAAGATTATTTATCATATAAAGAAGAAGAGGTTTTTACCCTTTATGGGTTTCCTCAGGAAATATCTGTCTCTGTGTATCTCATATGTGTGAGTGATGCTGAATGTTCTATTGCTTACTTCCCTACATTATTGTGATCATCATTGAGAGTTCTGTAATGAATTTAAAATAAGCATAATTGTTTAAGCTCAGTAAAACCTGATTCACCCCCCCTCTCAGTTGTCCAACAGTAATTTCAATTGGCCATGAATTAGAATCTTCAAAACTTCTGTGTTGCAAAATAATTTGGCTGCATTCAAAAGAGGCACTAAAATTTTGTTCCTTCCATTTAATTTGGCAGTGAACTACATATTTTAATTTCAAAAGCAACTAAAAACTGCAGTGATTAAAAACGAATTTCATATTTAGAGTTTAACATAAAATATAATTATTTTCTTCAGAAATGAAAATGTCTTGAAGGCATCCATACAAATTTCAAATTTCAAGAGCTGTGTTTTAATTTGGCAGCGATCCAGTGAAAATCTATGTTCTTCTTTTGTAATTTAAATTGGTAGCGACAATTTAATTTCTAAATTTCTGGTTGCAAATAAAATAGCAGTGAACAACTTAATTCTAATTACAAAATACTCTCATTACAAATACAAATTCAAAATAAACACACTGGAACCATTGAAGATGGAGAACTTGAGGAAGTTTGTCAATTCCTTACGCTCCTTCTTTATTCCCACTTGCTAATCACATATATTTCACCAGTACCTCCCAACCAATGGTAGGGGTACTCTTCTTCCCCCTTATCCCCCTGATCCGTAAAGGGGCCACATAGAAGAAACCAACAACCAATAGCTCCAAGGCTTGCCTCGCAAGGTAGATATTCCACTCTTTCTATAAGTTTGGTATCCCAACTCTCACAAGTAAAACACAGTCAAAACAATTTTTGCAACATAACCTTACCAAGAATAAGTGTGATCCATTTTCCTTCTACTCCATTTGTTTTATATAAATTTCCTCACTGATACATGTCCTCATGCACAAATAATTAACTTTTTAGATTAAATTAATTATGATTATTCACCCACACACTTGTCACACTCTCCCCAAGTTGCACAAGTAATTACCATTTTTATTTTATTTAAAAATCCAATTTCCCTCACATTCTCCAATGTGTTCCTATTTTCGCTCTTAGTTGTCCCTTTGTTCCCCAAAATCTCATTTAATAAGTGTTTTCTAACTAGATCTTAGTTAAAGTTGGAATATGAGTATTCTTCTAGTTAGACTAGTGGTAGCTTGACTCTAGATACTATTATATGTGTACACCTATTCTCTCATATTTTATTTCTTTCTATTTTTAAAACTCCCTTTTTATTATTTTCATGCACACATGCATTTTATCCAATATTTTGATTTTTCTCACTTTCTCCTAGAAATTGATTTATATGAATTCTTTTAATTTATTTAATATTTTTATTTAGTCCCCTAATCAATCTTAGACTTAGCTTGGTCTTAGAAGTAGGCTTAGACTCTTGTTAGTCTTTTCAATTAATAATTTACTGTTTATTTAATTATTTTAATCCAATAAGGTCTGATCATTTCAATGTTTTCTAGGCCACCTAGATTTATTGACTCAAGTTTTTTAATTATAAGACGTTCCCTTCAAGACGCATGTTCGTGCTCCAAGGGTGACACTCTCCTTTGACTAGTTTTAGATGTTTGTTCGACCGTTGGAGTCAACACTCCACTCGATCGACATTGTGAGAGACTAAGGGCTTCTAAGGAATAAGGACTCTGCCTTATTGTGTGCCCCTTAGAATATTCATGAGCGACTGTCTTACTCTTCCCTCACGACATTGTGGACAACTCAAACTAGGTAATTGTTAACCTACAGTTTCAGCCACAATGGGAGTGCTAGTAGGCTATGACAGGGACACTGCCACACCTCTCCCTCAATGTATGGCTTATGTGCATGGCCCTTCTACTCCTTATGAGAGTTAGATTAGCAAGCATCGTCAAGCTTGCATCCACTGAAAAAATCAGTGTCAATAATCTATAGACATAGTCATACCGAAATAAATCATCTGTCATATGTGCGTAAAATGAAATAGTCAAACAAATACAATTCACTCCCTGACTCAATCCAGAGTCCAAGGAAGTCCATCAATGCCATCAACATCCATAAATTGTCAAGTTCCTTGCACACTCGGGAAAAATAGTCAATAGCATATGTCAATACATATACATCAATTTAACAATATGTCACAATACATCGTCATCATCATATATAACCCATAATCGAAACGAAATCATATTATACCATAACCAGATCACTTGCAAGTAAGTGTCTTCAAATAATATTTCAATAAAAGTGTTCTCAGTAGAGCGAGATGTTACAATGTTATCAACACTCTGTTGAGCATGTCTATATAGAACATACACAAGTATAGAGACTTGAATAGAATGATATTATTCACTATGTTTTTCTCTTTGTACAACAAATGTATAATTCTCTACAAAATCAACTACTGACAAAATCGTCCTAGGTGGAAAAACTTCACGGGATTGTTTGAATTGCAGGTCTTTCCATCGAGCTCTATGTAAATACTTGGTGTATTTATAATTTTTTTTTTCAAACTTCTTCAAAAAATATGTCACAAAGATCTTATCCTTTTGGAAATAAATCCTTTTGGAGATAACATTTGAAGAATTTGGAGCAATAATATTGATATATTCACATCTCTTCCAATTCACTGTTATATTGGACAAGGATTGATCATTCATATCAATATGATACTTGGAGTGAAATAAAGATAGATTTCCACAATGATCACATTTCTTTCTACCAACAAATATTTTTTGGTAAAATAATTAATCACCTTCTCTTTCACATAGAATTTGGGATATAAAGGCATGGCTTGTGGAAGGAGGAGGTGAACTTGCCTAAAACATCTTACAAAAATCAAGAAAAGTGTCGTAATATAACTCAAATTCCACATCATAATGACAAAAACAAGTGTCTCGAACAATGATGGGTTTAAAATACCATGGTTTTTGTTGCACAAATGTATTGATGGACATTTTAACTTGACTTTGCTTCTCTTTGAACTTATTGAAAAATTCTATTTGTGTCATTTCCAACATATTTTTTGGATTCTCTTCATATTGAATTCATTCTATTTTTCTTCACAATGCATCCCTTCCATTTGGTGAAACATGATAATTTTCCAACTAATATTCACGTGATATGCCCAAGAAGGCGATCTACAGGAGAAGGTGATGACGCAAGCCATAGCTTAGCATCTGACCAAAAACTTTCCTTAGGGGCGCAAATCTAAACAGGGGCGCACCATTAGTTTGGGTGACCAAGCAAATGGGGATCCAGACTGGGGTGACCCGAGAGTGGTCAAGAGGTTTTGGCGATCTCAGAGTGACCTTCGGGGATTAGTGGGAGAAGCCCAGTGAAACCATGGAAGAGGGCACACTCACTTCATTACCATAAAGAAGAAACCAACAAGGGCGCAAACCCCAGTTGGTGCACCCTCCCTTTTTCCTCACAAAACTTGAAGGAAATGTTTTTCTCCCTGAGAGAGTGGCTAGCTAATGAGATAAGTTTTCTCTCAGAGGTTGAATCATGGAAAAAAGTGTCACTAGGAGGTAGCCATGAAGGAAGGTGCACTGTTTATTCTTCAAAAACCCTAAAAATGAAATTACCGTGACTGCAAGACACATAGCTTTAGAAGAAAGGTAAGAATGCTTTATTTTAGTCCCAGTTCACCTTATATACCAATGGAACCATTTATTTTACATATATTTAATTCATCATCAAAAGGTGAAGAAGTGTTGCGCCTAGGTGATTGACTTGTGCACCCTAGGTGGCCTCCTTGGCCCAATTCCTCCCTGTTTAGATCTAGAAGCATCTTGTCTTCCATGATAAGATGCATAAACTTGTTGTGAAATAAATCAGTTGTGATCCACTTTTCCTGAGATGGAGTTTGGCCTTGGTGGGCTAACAAATATGAAGTGTAAGTCTGGTGTCTTGTAGAGAAACTTCGAGTGTCCAGTATAGTGTCTTTGGCCAATGGGAGTTGGAAATCTAGAATGTTTTCCACTAGATGAGTGATGGTGACTGGTTCTTCCAAGAGGGAAGGCTCAAAAAAATTCAAGTGATTTACATTAATGACATTGTGGATTCCCAGTTGTGGTGGCAGATCCAACCTATATGCATTTTCTCCAATCTTGTCGAGTATTGTATACAGACCATATATCATTGGCAGAATCTTGTGATGGTGGCCTTTGAAGCGCTTCTTATCCAAGTGTAACCAGACTTGATCCCCTAGTTGAAAGGCCATGAAGGTTCTTTTTTTTTCATGGAGCTTATTGGCATGATCTTGGGCTGCTTTGAGTGCTGATGTGACTACACTGTGGTGTTGTGCAATTTGTTGGAGAAATCGTTGAGCTAACAGTTGTTCCTTATGGGATGGAAGGTACCTTGAGGAGCCCAAGTGAGTGGAAGCTTGGTTGGAGATGTTGGTTGGAAGCCCAACCAGACTTCAAAAGGTGAAAAGACTGTAGAAGAATGTGTTTCCTTGTTGTAGCTATGCTAGAGAATGTGTAAGTAATTGTCTCATTGTTTTCTACGCCCAAAGTGAGTTCGGAGAGCATGCACCAAGACTCTGTTGACAACCTCTATTTGGCCATCCGTTTGAGGATGGAATGCAGTAGAAAACTTGAGGTGGCACCCCAGTAGCACCCATATGGTCTTCCAAAATGTACTGAGGAAGAGAGAATCTATGTCTGAGATGATACTGCTTGGGAGGCCAAAATAGGGCTAGACATGACAGAAATAGAGTTCCACTATTTCTGTTGTTGTAGTAGTCTTTGTGCATGGGATAAAAAGTACCATTTTGCTGAAGTGGCATACCACTACCTAGATTGCATCATGTTTCTTTTGGGTTGTTGGAAGTCCACTTAGGAAGTCCATTGAGATTGACTCCCAAGGTCGAGAAGGAAGCAACAGTGGTTGATACAACCCATGCTTCAAGTTGGATGGCTTGGATTGTGAGCATAAGGCCCAACCTCTGATACATTTTTCAACTTGAGGCTGCATGGAAGGCCAATGAAAATGGTGTTGCAGATGTTGGGTGGTCTTTGTGGTCCCAAAGTGGCCCCCATAGGCTGAAGCATGCTCTTCCTTGATGAGCAAGAGGAGGTCTTCTGAGTGTGGAACGCATATCAAATTCAACTTATATAGCCACCCATCCCGAATAGTGTAGTCTAGGAAGGGGGTTTGACTGATGACTGTGGGGCTTTACAAAGCTTTCCAAATGTCTCGAAATTCGGTGTCAATAGGATATTGATCTTTCCATGTGTCATAAATAGCACAACGTACTTCTAGAATGGAAATAACTGGAGTGGGAGGTCGACTTAGCAAATCAACCATTTTATTAGAAGCGCCTTTCTTGTATCTGGTGACTAAGTGAAATTGTTGAATGTAGGAGGCCCATTTAAGGTGCCTTTGTTCCTGAATCTTCGATTGAGAGTTGATGAAAATCAAAGGGTGGTGGTCGGTATGCATAATGGTTTCTTTACCCAACAAATAATTCCTCCATTGTTTGAGTGCTTGCACTAGACTATAAAATTACTTATCATAGGTACTATAATTTTTCTTTGCCTCAGACAGGGTTTCAGAGTGGTAAGAAATGGGGTGTCCTCCCTGTTTAAGTATGGCACCAATATCATATTGTGAGGTGTCAGACTCAATATCAAAGCATTGGGAGAGGTCTGGCATATGTAAAACAGGGGATGAGTAGAGGGTGTCTTTGAGCTGAGAAAAGTGAGTAGTTTCTTCTTTGGTCCAGATGAATGTAGAAGAAGTATTGAGAGTTGATGCAAGGGTTGAGCAAGATTTGAAAAAGAGGGAATGAACTTACGATAGAAATTGATGCCACCCAAAAATCTTTTCAACTCCTTAGTTGAAGAAGGTAGAGGCTATTGTTTCGATGCTTGGATGTGATATGGATCTAGTTGAATACCCTCTGAGTTGACCACAAAGCCGAGATAGGGGATTGAAGTTTGACCAAAATATGATTTCATCTCTTTGACTTGCAACTTGTGTTCTTGGAGAATTTGGAGAACTTGTCAGACATGTTGCATGTGAGTGTCCCATGTCCGATTGAAGATCAGAATATCATCTAAGTAGATGACCACAAATTGACCCAAATGTGCTATGAATATGTCATTGATGAGCCTCGTGAAAGTGGTTGGGGCGTTGGTGAGACCGAAATGCATGACTTTCACTCAAAAAGACCAAATTTGGTCTTGAACACTGTTTTCCAAACATCATCTGGGTTCATTCAAACTTGATGGTAGACGGATTTCAAATCCAATTTAGTAAACCAATTAGCTCCTTGGAGGTTGTCAAGTAGTTCCTCAATCTAGGGAAGGGGGTAATGGTTTTTTATTGTGGCTTTGTTCAAGGCTCGGTAATTAGTGACAAGACACATTTCTGAGGTATCTTGTTTAGGGATGACAAAGGTGGCAGAAGAACAGGGAGAAGATGAAGGTTGGATGTGTCTAGAGTTGATGAGGTTGGTCAATTGTATTTCCATTTCCTCTGTTTCTGTTGGGTCCAACCGGTAAGTAGGGGTGTTAGGTAAGGCATATTTGGGGATGAGATGAATGGAATGGTCAATGTGGTGGGAGGGGGGAAGTCCCTCCGGAGGCTGAAATACCTCCGCGAACTCATGGAGGAGGGGAGTCATAGTTTAAGGAACAGGGTGCGTTGTATTGTTTGGTGTTATTGGGTGCACCAAACAGAGAGAGACACATTGGTTTAAGTGTACATGTGGGATTTTTTCTTTGGCAGAAGGGGGTTTGGGTTTTACTGTAGTTAAGATATAAGTGTGGCCTTCTTTGGTAATTTTGTACTGACGGGATTTGACTAGATAGATAACATTTCTTTGGGTTTGGTATGGGATATCGAGCAACAAATCCTCACAATCCAAGGGGGAGATGTCATAGAGGACAATATCTTTGAATTGGCCTATGACGAAAGTGACTAGACAATGCTTGGAAACTAGGAGGCGAGGGCCATCCTTTTGGACCCACTTGAGTTGATAGGGTTGTGGATTTCGAGTGGTGACAAGATTAAGGTGGTTGACAAGGGCTTGACACACCGAATTTTTCTGGCTTCCATTGTCCATAATTAGTAAAGCCAAGGCGTTTTTGATTTGGCAGTTATGGGTGAAGAGGGGTTGGGTGGATGCGTTCGAATCTTCCTAGGTCATTAGAATCAATGAGGGATATACTTATGTGGGATTTTCCAGAGGAACGCATTCAATATCTTCTACTTGGGAAGGTTCAATGAGTAGAGTTTTGTTGGTTTTTATATTTTAGAGGATTCGACAATCTGATGAATTGTGTGAAGTAGTTTTGTGGAATGAGCACCAAGGTGTCCTTGTAGTTGTATTGGGTGTGGGGTTTTGAGTCCGAGGAGGTGGAAAGCAGGATGAGGGATGGGATCTAGATGGTTGAGAGGTGGGGGGTTGGTGTAAGGGAGAGACTGAGGAATACGACCTATAGGAGCGACTGTCCTTTCTATAGCCAAAGATCTCTGAAATGTTTTATCTAAAGTTGGATTTTCAAACAACTCTACTTCTCGACGGAATTGAATTAATAAACCATCCACAAATTTTAATATGAGTACCTCTTCCGGATATGGAACATGAAGTAACAGGGGCATCTTGCAGAAGAAGTCTATGTACCCTTTCACTCCTTGTGAAGGGAGTTGCTGAAGTTGGCGCCATTTGATCCATAAGGATTTCACATACCCAGGTGGGTAGAAGCGATTTCTCAAAGATTCGGAAAGTCAAGCCTAGGTTTTGATGGGTTGCGAAGTAGAGGATTCTGAAGCATCCCCAATATCTATCACAAATGTGGTATTCTCTTGCTCTGTATCCCACCAAGTTTGTGCTAGTCCTTCTAATTGCAAGGTGGAAATCTAGAGTTTTCTTTCCTCGGTAAGGCTTGGACATGTATTGAAATAGGTGGATAGGATATAGATCCAAGAATCCACCATTTCACCATTCATTTTCCCAGCAAACTTGGGTAGTTGGATTCGAGTGTCCAACTAGAATGGATCTGGATTGTTTTGTTGTTGCATTCTGAGCAGCTCATTGAGGAAGGAGGCAAGATCTTGGATGGGATTTGACGTGTTGGAATTTGAGTTGAATGCCAAAGGATCTTTGCATGGAGGCATTGTGAGGCCAGCTGAAGAGAAAAGGTGGACCTAGGTTGCAATTCTGAACGAAGGAATTTGTTTTGAGAACAAAGGACTCAAAACCCTAAGGCAATGGAGCTTGAACTGGTCTAGAGGGAGAGATCTATATTGTTTAAGATCTATGGAGCTCCTCTCCATGGAAATGGAGATGTGGATTCCCTTGGGGATTATGAGATCTGTGGATCTTCTTGCATAAAATGGAAACCCTGGAATGGGAAAACTCTGGATTATTTCATGAAACCCCCCCCCAAAAAAAAAATTGGCTCAATCTTCAAGATCGAAAGATTTTCCATGGATCTTGAGGCTCTAATACCAATTGATCTTCCCAAGAAGGTGATCTATAGTTGAAGGTGACCACACAAGCCATAGCTCGACTTCTGACCAAAAAATCTCCTCAAGGGTGCAAATCTGAACATGGGTGCACCATTAGTTTGGGTGACCAAGCAAATGGGGATCCAGACATGAGTGACCCGAGAGTGGACAAGAGGTTTTGGCGATCTCAGAGTGACCTCCGGGGATTAGTGGGAGAATCCCAGTGCATCCATGGAAGAGGGTGCACTCACTTCATTCCCACAAAGAAGAAACTAGCAAGGGTGCAAACATAGTTGGTGCGCCCTCCCTTCTGCCTCAGAAAACTTGAAGGAAATTATTTTCTCCCTGAGAGAGTGGCTAGCTAATGAGATAATGTTTCTCTCAGAGGTGGAAGCATGGAAAACAGAGTCACCAGGAGGCATCCATGAAGGAATGCACACTGGTTATTCTTCATAATTCCTAAAAATGAAATTGTTGTGACTGTAAAATGCAAACTTAGAAAAGAAAACAACCAAGACACATAGCTTCAAAAGACAGGTAAGAATGCTTTATTTTAGTCCCGTTCACCTTATATACCAAGGGAACCATTTATTTTACGTATATTTAATTCATCATCAAAAGGTGAAGAAGTGTTGTGCCTAGGTGATTGACTTGTGCGCCCTAGGTGGGCGTTCCCTTGGGTGGCCTCCTTGGCCCATCACGGACCATAGTTTTATCATTTTCTGCAAGTCTATACTTGTAAGGTTGTCTAGAAATAACATTCCAACAAGCAAGTTCATCATTTGCAATCATAATTTTCTATGTTTGTATTATGTTTTTATTGAGGTTCCCATTAACTTTTCCATATGTTGTGTCAAACAGTATTTTACATTGCAAGATGAAACAACTATCGTTTGCATTACTCTACATGCAAGAATGACATTTTTTTCTAGACTTTCCAAAAGATTTTAATGCATATGTTATATTTTCAATGACACTCTATTTCACCTTTCTATTTTTTGTCATTTTTTGAATACCCATGAATAATGTAGCTTATTTTAACTTTTTTGACCTTATCAAACCTCTCAAAATTTGAGCTTGTTTTGTTACTGATTCATTTTTGAAAAAATTATCATAAATCGTTTCAATACAACATCGTATAACATGGTCAAGTTTTCTATCCCCAAATTTCTCAGTATCAATATTTTTTAACATTTCATCTTCAATGTTGATATCAACTTCATAAATTTCAATATAATTTAAAAACACAAATTAAATCTATTAAATTTAAAAACACTTGAAATTGACATAGATTCATTTTTCTAAGTTGTAACCATAAAAAATTCAAATAAATGTTGTATAAAAAATATACAAATTTAAATTAGAATTATTAAAAAACTAAACGATAAATTATAAATTAATTAAAATCTACAAGTGTTGAAATCTCGTATTATATATATATATATATGAGACAAATCTATTTTAGTTTTTTGCAAAATATTTTCCAAATTACAATAAATTATATTAGACAATATTGTTTTGAGTTTTAATCATTATATATAATTGGTTCCATTTTTTCTTGTTGGCCATCAAGATGTAAATCTCTAATTACATTGTCATTGTTGGAATATTGGTTGTTGTCATTGATGTCAACCCTAGTCATTGGTTTTAGACCATAAGATTGATGAAGCTATTGGGACATGAAGGACAGTGCACATGCAGAAACAACACCCATTGATGGATAGTATAGATAATGTTGTTTCCGGTGGTAGGTGTCACGTCACATGGATCCTCATGGTTGAGGAGAAATGAATTATTGAAGATGACAAAGTGAATTGAATAAGGAAGTACAGGTCGACCCTAAAGATAATTAAAGAAAATAATTACAAAATAAGAAAGTGTTAGGTCGGCCCTAATGTTAAAAGAAAGTGACATAAAGGGTATAAATACATATCATTATACATTCATTTTATACACACAAGTCGAATTTCAGAGGAAATCTGAAGTAAAGAAGGTCGGATTTCAAGGGAGGATGAAGTCTTTTGGTGATGTGTTCTAAGGTATGCTATTTACAGGTCATCTTACCATTTTATCTATAATTTTTTTTATGAACGATTCAGATGGTGAAAGTGATATGGTATTGAGAATACATATCTAGGTACCTTTGGTAAAAATTTCAGCTCTTTACTCACTATAATTTTGGAGATACACTCTGTGGAAGATAGGGTTTTTGACTAGTCTTGAAGCTAGTCATAAACAAGTGTTCCATCTAAAACAATCATAAATTCTTCATAGATAATCCAAATGAAGTGAGAAAAATTTCATTGGAAAGAGTATGGGCTTTATTTTCTTATGTGCGAGTTTAATAATATGATTTTAAATATTGAGCACGGGGAATTCTGTACAAGTTCGCTCTCCTAAATAAATCATAATTGAATAAGGTCTACCATTCTCTCTATAACTTATTTTTGGGGAGGATTCAAGGAGTGAAACATAGAAGAGTTTTAGAGAATACATTGATTAATATTTTCTATATGATCAGAGTATTCCAATAATTGAAGAATTGAAGAAGTTGAAGAAGTCTCGGGAAGCATTATCAGGTTTTATGTGATGGTTGGTTGATGGTGATGATTTAATGTAAAGTTTTATTATCTCTCATATATTCTTGGGTGTAAGGAAGGGGCAAGGATGGAGAGGTCAACCCTCTCTTTATATTGGAGGATTGTATATTCCTCTTGGAGGTTTATCCCTCCCTTTATATTTGGAAGTTGTAGCTACCTTTGGAAGTCATTACTTCCCTTGAACAATAACTATTGATTATTTCTCATATATTGTGGATGGTGTATTGTGGTGTATTGATGTAACTCTTATATTATTTTTCATTGCTCATTGGATATAATTGAATTGATTAAGTATAAGTTGATTTACTTTTTTAAATTGTACTTGATACTGATTCACCCCCTCTCAGTATCAATAATTTGTGTCAGAGTGGGTTACCTTCAGTATAGTTTAACCACTAGAAGGAATATCCTAAGAAGAAATGGAAGACAACATTCCAAATGGGATTCCACCATTTGATGGAAGCAATTTTGAATACTAAAGTAGTATAATGGAAAATTACTTAAAATATCTTGGGGAATATGTTTGGTTCTCAGTTGCTTAAGGATATAATGTTTTGAAGAAACCAAAGACTGCATCTCAGAAGAAAGCAAGAAGGAACAAAAAATTGACAATAGATACCATCCTGGATGGATTGAAAGATTCAGTGAAATCCAAGGTGGGATCATGTGCATCAACAAAAGAGATTTGGGACAAGCTACAAGACCTTTATGCAAGGGAAGAAGCAGAAGAAGAAGAAGAAGTTGAAGAAAATTACAACATCTCAGTTTTCAAAGAAGCATATAAAGGTCATTTCTTTTTCTTTAATTGTGAAGGAGTAGGACATGTTGAATTTGAATGTCCTCATCCAAGGATTGAAAGAGATGACACTGAAGAATAAAATTCCAATGAAGAAGAAAAAAATCATGAAGTAGAAATTATTCAACAAGAAGATGAGAATCTTAAAAAAATTGAAGCTTGTTGAGATTGAAAATAGCAAGCTCAAAGATACTCATAAAAAACTAAGAAGTGAATTGGGTAGTTGTGAAAATATAGTTGTAAGCTTGAAGAAACAATTAGAAGACTTTGAGAAACTAAGAGAAGAAACCATTTCCTTGAAAACTCTACTCAAAGAAGCAAGAAGAATAGGAGAAGTAAGGAATGTCCAAATGATGAAGAAAGAAGAAGATTGTGAGAAACTTGAACAAGA
>SNQJ01S0021126.1:6405-21910 GCA_010110895.2 Picea sitchensis | reverse complement strand
CCAAATGATGAAGAAAGAAGAAGATTGTGAGAAACTTGAACAAGAAGTTGTCTCATTGAGGAATAGCTTAAGAAACTCTCAAGTGCCAAAATACTTAACACATCTTGGATGCATGGGTGAAACTTCATACAAAGAAGATGAAAATACCAACAAGAAGGTTGAATAAATATCTACACGGACAGTTGATGAGAAGTGGACCGAGATACTAGAAAGAACAATTTTTTACAAAAGAGATGAATATCCAAGAAGACCTCCTACCTTCAGGAATCAAAGAAGCTTCAATCAGTATAAAGGAAAATACAGAAGAGTAGATCATGAACCCAGATGGACTACATCACAAAGAAGGTCATTTATTCCCAAGTATCAAAATTTCTTTCTTGGTCATTGTTATACTTGCAAAAATTTTGGACATAAGGAAATTAATTGCAAAATCAATGAAAGGAAGAAATATGCAAGAAACATGAATGGTGTAAATAGAAGATATGAAAATAATCGTGGATTTGTCAACATAAGTTATAATTCATTTTCCACATTGATGGAAAAAAAATATTGTATGATACAAATGTGATTATCTTGGTCACAAAGCACGAGATTGCAGATATATGAATGAACATGTCCCTATGCCAACTACAGTATGGAGAAGGAAAGAGATTCCAAACAATGAAGATTGTCGAACAACATTGACCGCTAAAGAATGTAAAGAAGAATATGAATGGTACATAGACAATGGATGTTTTTCACACATGACCACGGATCAAGACAAATTTATCATCTTGAAGAGAAAGAGTGGCAATGTTTTATTTGGAGATGACTCATCTACCAAAATACTTGGAGAGGGTGTAGTAGAGCTTGGAAGCAAACATGTAAAAGCAATGAATTTCCTATTGGTTGAAGAATTGAAGCATAATCTACTCAGTGTTAGAAAAATGTGTGATCAAGGATATACTCTCACATTTGACTCACAAAGATGCAAAATCAAAGAAGAAGGTTCAGGAAGATTGGTTGCAACTGCAACAAGAATACCAAGTAACATATACATCCTAGGTTGCAAAGAAGAGAGTTACCTTTTTCCATTAAAGTCAGGGGGAGAAACCCCACCCTTTTCCATTGATTTCAAAGGGGGGGAGAAATTGGGATCATGATGACAGGGGGAGCATGAGTATTTCCATCAATGACAAAGGGGGAGATTGTTGGAAGATTGGTTGTTGTCATTGATGTCAACCCTAGTCATTGGTTTTGGACTGTAAGATTGATGAAGGTATTTGGACATGAAGGATAGTGCACATGCAGACACACCACCCATGGATGTATAATATACATCATGTTGTTTTTGGTGGTATGTTTTACGTCACGTGGATCCTCATGGTTGAGTATAAATGAATTTTTGAAGATGACAAAGTGATTGAAGAAGGAAGTACAGGTCGACCCTGAAGATAATTAAAAAAAATTATTACAAAATAAGAAAGTGTTAGGTTGGACCTAATGTTAAAATAAAGTGACATAAAGGGTATACATACATACCATTATACATTCATTTTATACACACAAGTCGAATTTCAGAGGAAATTTGAAGTAAAGAAGGTTGGATTTCAAGGGAGGATGAAGTCTTTTGGTGATGTGTTCTAAGGTATGTTATTTACATGTCATCTTAACATTTTCCCTAAAAAAAATTTATAGAACGATTTAGATGGTAAAATTTATATGGTGTTGAGAAGACATATCTAGGTACCTTTGGTAAAAATTTCATCTCTTTATTCTCTATAAGTTTGGAGATAAACTCTGTGGAAGATAGGGTTTTTTACTAGTCCTGAAGATAGTCATAAACAGGTGTTCCGGCTAAAACAGTAATAACTTATTCACAGATAATTCAAATGAAGTGAGACCAGTTTCATTGGAAATCATACGGGCTTTAGGTTATTTTTTTCTAGTTTTCAGAATATGATGTTAAATATTGAGCGTGGAGAATTCTGTAAAAGTTCGTTCTCCTGAATAAACTAGAATTGAATAAGGTCTATCATTATCTCTATAACTTCTTTTTGGGGAGGATTCAAGGAATGAAACATGGAATATTTTTAGAGAATAAATTGATTAATATTATCTATAGGATCAAATTATTCCAAAAATTGAAGAATTGCAGAAGTTGAAGAAGTCTCAGGAAGCATTATCAGGTTCTATGTGATGGTTGGTTGATGGTGATGATTTAATGTAAAGTTTTATTATCTTTCATATATTCTTGGGTGGAAGGTAGGAGAAAGGATGGAGAGGTCAACCCTCTCTTGATATTGGAGGATTGTATATTCCTCTTAGAGGTTTATCCCTCCCTTTATATTTGGAAGTTGTAGCTACCTTTGGAAGTCATTACTTCCCTTGAACAATAACTATTGATTATTTATCATATATTGTGCATGGTGTATTGTGGTGTATTGATGTAACTCTTATAATATTTTTCATTTCTCATTGGATATAATTGAATGGTTTAAGTATAAGTTGAAAATTTTCTTAAATTGTACTTGATACCGATTCACCCCTCTCAGTATCAACAATCATCACTTGTTTCTTCAATGTTTGCACGTTCTTCTTTCCTTCTTCTATTATACTCCTTCAATAGTTCATTATGAAGAGTATCATCCTGAGTGCGATCATATTTTATCTTGTGCTCCCTTTTTTTCCCACAATTATCCAATATGTAAGGGTGAGTGAAAGATAATGATGGTCTCTCATGACGTGTTAGTGTTAATGCAAACCTGGAAAAACAACAATTTGTTAACTTGGAGGGATTATTCAAGGTACTTTTACAATGAATCTTAATAATGTGTAAGAAGATGAAACATAGGAAATTGAATTATATTTTAGAATATACAACTTTTATTCATAGAAATTGTGTATAACTAGGTCAAATTTGATTTTTTCTAGCATTGGTATCTTATTTTTCCAAAAACATATAAGGTATATGTTTTCATTTGTGCAGGTGTTGAGTGTCTTAATGATGTAATTTCGTTCCAAAAACTTGTATACTTGTAGAGAACCCATTTTTCTTGTGCCGTGTATTTTTTGGAAATTTTAAATTTTAATTTTATATTTCTAAAAAAATTTCAAAGTCAACATATGCCTGAAATTACAAGTTATTTTGTTCATGCAGGCTAAAAGGGTCTTAACATGATCATTTTTTTGTCTTTAGATCGTAGGTATCGGTCTCCTCTAGTGCCTCATATAACTCATTTGAGAAATGTTTAAGATGAGAAAAAATATAGAAAAAATAAGAGAGCTATGTATTCTAAGATTTGAATACATGTGAAGACAAAAATAGATTAAAAATAGTAAACAATAATAATTAAAAATATATATATATATATTTGAAATCTGCATAGCCGACTCGATATACGTCTATAATTTCATCAACAAATGAATTGTTTAGCCTATAGAAAAATAATGTGAAAGATAGAGATATAGAGGGGTATTCACAAAAATGGATGTTTTTATGAATTTATAGACCGAACCACTAGGTTTGTCATATCGAACCTAAATCTGAGCCAACTAAGTCAGCATACACCTTATCAATCCCACCCAAAAAATTTGAATTCAAAAAAGCGTGCACACGCTCCTAAAAATCATTTCCTTCCTTCTCTATATATTTCCTCCCTCTCCTACATCTACCCCCCTCCGCGTATATCTCACTCTCATTCTCCCTCTCTACCCTATTGTCTATCTCCCTCTCTCTCTCCCTCACACTCCTATACATGGTAAGAACTAGACATGGAAATATTTAGACATCACAAGGCATGGAAATACCTATAGCTAGACCTTACCTTGAAATGCCTTAGACTCTCACACCCTCTCTCTCTCTCTCTATGCCTTTGTACCTCATTCCCCTCTCTCTTCCACCCTTTCTCCCTCTCCTCGTTGTTAGTCTCAGTCTCACTCTCTCTACCCCTCTTTCTCTCTCTATTCCTCCTCTATATCCTTCCCTTCCTCTCATTCTCTCGCTACCTCACTTCTATGTCTCCCTCTCTACTTCTCTTCCTCTCACTATCCCTCTCTCTCCCCCCACTCTCTTTCTCCCTCTCATCCCTCTCACAATCTATATCTACCCCTCCTCTTTGTATTTATATCTCCCCCCCTCCTCCCTCTCTTTATCTACCCCTCCTATTTGTATTACTCTCTCCCCCTATCACACTCTCACACTCTGTCTTCCCCCCTTGTGCCACTATCTCTCCTCTATCTCTCCTACATATACCCCTCTCTGGACTACATTTACCTCTCTCTTTAACCCCCTCTCTATTCTCCTCTCTATCCCTCTCACTCTCTCACACACTCTCTATTGCCTTACTATTCCTTGCTCTCTCTCCCTCCCACACACACTTTCTACCCCCTCTATATGTCTTTCTCTCTCTCCCTCTCACACTCTAGCACACTCACTCTCTACCTCTCCTCTTTGTCTTCCTCTCTCTCCCTCCCACACTCACACACACACACTTTCTATCCCCCCTCTATGTCTTCCTTTTTCTCCCTCCCACACTCTCTCACACACATTTTCTATCCCCCCTCTATGTCTTCCTCTCTCTCCCTCCCACACTTTAACACACTCACTCTCTACCTCCATCCTTTGTCTACCTCTCTCTAACTCCCCTCTTTTTCTACCTCTCTCTTCCTCCCAAATTCTCTCACACACACTTTCTATCCCCCATTAATCTATTTATAACTCTCTACCCTCCCTTTCCTCTATCTCCCCCTTCCTCTCACAATCAGTCTCACTCTCTCTCCACACCCTTCTCCCTCCCTCTCTCTCTCCCCCTCCCTATCAATATCTCTTCACTCACAATCAGTCTCACTCTCTCTCCACTATGTCCTTGTCCAAACCCCCTCTCTTTATTTCTCTCCCCCGCTTCTCACACTCACAAATTATCTCTCTATCCCCCTCATCCCTCTATCCCTCCCCCTCCCTCCCACTATCTCTCCTCTCTTTATCTCCTACATCTACCACCTCTTTCTCTCTCTCCTCTACTCTCCCCCCATTTCTTTGTTTATATATCTCTAACCCGCCTTCCCTCTATCTTCCCCCTTCCTCTCACAATTAGTCTCACTCTCTCTTCACCCCCTCCTCCCTATTTCTTCTCTCTCCCCCTCCCTCTCAATATCTCTCTGCTCTCTCTCTAATACATCTACCCCTCCCCACTTTCTCTCCCACTTCCTCTCACTCTCTCTCTACCCGCTCTCTTTGTCTTCCTCTCCCTCCCTCTCACACACTCAAACACTCCTTGTCCATCCCCCCTCTCTTTATTTCTCTTCCCCCCCTCTCATAGTCATACATTCTCTCTGTACCCCCCTCCTCCCTCTATATCTTCCCCTCCCTACCATTATATATCCTCTCTTTCTCTTCTACATCTACCACCACTTTCTCTCTCTCCTTGGTAGTATCACTCTTACTATATTCCTCTCTATCTCTCTCACTCCTCTACTATCCCCCCATTTCTCTCTTTATATATCTCTAACCCTATTTCCATCTATCTCCCCCCTTCCTCTCACAATCATTCTCACTCTCTCTCCACCCCTTCCTTCCTCCCTCTCTCTCTGCCCCTCCCTCACACTATCTCTATGCTCTCTCTTTCATACATCTAACCCTCCACACTATTTCCCCCCCCCCATTCCTCTCACTCTCTCTCTACTAGCTCTCTTTGTTTCCCTCTCATACACTTAAACACTCATTTTCCAACCCCCCTCTCTTTCATGCTCTTCCCCCCTCTCATAGAGAAATGTAGATTCACCTTTAAGGTGAGTGTTAAGTTTTTTTTCTTCTTCCAATGGATTACTTATACGAGTACTTATATGAACATGACCTAGACCATGAATTACACCTAGACCATGAACTACACCTAGACCATCACCTAGACCCCCTAGCTCCATCTAAGCCTACACATCATCTATACTCTACCCTTAACCCCACACACACCCAAGACCTAAGTGCAATATGCCTATACCTCTTGTTTTATAATGATATTTTATGGATATGACTATTCACCTATGGTTTAATAATGATATCACATGATTTAATGATGATTATGGTACATTGATTCTACTTTTTTATTTTAATATAACCATAGTATTATAATTGTTTCAATATTCTTTATTCACAATCAATGTTTGAATCCCTCTCTATATCCCACCTCTTTGACTCTCTCCCTCTCTCTCTCTCCATCCATCTATTTCTCTCCCTCCTCTCTCCCTTTCCCTCCCCTCCCCCCCCCTTCTCTCTCTCTACCCCATCCAAGTCTCCTCCTCCTCTCTATCTTTGTCTCTCTCCTCCTTTCTCTTCCCATTTGTCCCTCCCTCCCACTATCTCTACCCTCTTTGTCTCCTAAATCTAGCACCTCTTTCTCTATCTCCTTGTTGTTAGTCTCACTCTCACTCTCTCTCCCACCTCTCTCTATATCTAACCCCCCTTCTTGGTATTCCTCTCCCACCCTATCACACTCTCAAAAAATCCATATCTATCCCATTCTATATTTACCTCTTTCATCTAACCCATTCTCTCTCATTCCCTGTATCCCCCTCTCTCTCCCACTCTCCCCACCTTGCTCTCTTTTCATCTATCTAGCCCCCCTTCCCTGGTTTTCCCCCCTTCCTCTCACTCTCTAAGTCTCTACCCCCCCTCTCTGTATCCTTGTCCCTCACTCTATTTTTCTTCCACTCTGTCCCTCTCACACTCTCTTTATTCCTCTCTTTGCAACCCCCCTCCCTACATCCCAAGGAAACAAATGACCTTGACCTAGACATGTCAATACCTAGACCTAAACCTAGACATACAAATAACTATACATGGAAATACTTGGAGCATGACCTAGAACTATACAATCACCATGATGTATAACATGAACTAGACCATGACATAAACATAGAGATAGATTTAGACGATGACCTGGATCTTGACATAGACCATGACCTAGACCACGACATAGAGCTAGATATAGAGTTAGATGATGAACTAGAGATTGACATAGACCATGACATAGACTCACCATACTCTCAATCTCTCACTCTCTACCCCCCATAATCTCACTCTATCACTCTATACCCCACCCTCTCCCTATCCCTCACTCCATTTTTCTTCCCCTATCCCCCTCTCACACTCTCTTTCTTCCTCTCTCTACATCCCTCCTCCCTACATCGCAAGGAAAGAAATGGCCTTGACCTATATGTGTCAAGAACTAGACCTAAAATTAGACATAACAAGACCTAGACATGGAAATACATAAACCATGACCATGAATTAGACCAAGACATAGAGCTAGATATAGATTTATATGTCGACCTAGAGCTTGACAATGCCCAAAATAATGAAACCTATCATGCCATGTTGTTTTTCCTCTATTACTCATTATATTTAACTTGCACACAGATATTGATTAATCCACTCACATAAATATGATTAATTTGTATATTCGTGAAATCAAAGCTCATACCTACTCTCCTATGCTTTGCTAGCCTCAAGGAAATTCATATCAACAAAGAAAACAAAGTGCAAAAGAAAAATTGTAAACGAAATGAATGCAAATGATGTTCTCTTTGCAGTTCATTTTCAGATCTCCAACCCTTCCCATAAAATTTAGAATATAACCCTAATCATAATCTGATATGATTCAAAAATCCAAAGGGTGCACTGCAATCTCACATATTTCCACTTCAAACAGTCATTTCAACTCAAGTGTACTGCAAGCTCATGATGTCTGGGCCTCCAAACGGTTCATTGCAATCTCATTATCTCTCCTCCTCCAAACAATCCTTTCAATTTGGGTGCACTGCAATGTTATAATCTCTAAGCCTCCAAACGTTTATAATGTCCATTTTAGTAGGTTCCATTCCTCCAAATATCTTGTCACCAGACCTCAAGTGATCCTAGATCTTTTCATCGATGTGACTTATTAAAGAATTGTATTAAATGAGAATAAATTGAAGTGCACCATAAAGAAGGAATAAATAAAAACTGAAGAGACATATGCATCAGATATGAACACAAAAAACTTGATAATGGAGTTCCTCCTTGGTGGACTACATCTTTGGGTCCTTCTCTCAAATGGGTAGGCCTTTTCATTAACTCAACAAAAGAATTTGGAAAAATACATAAGTATACCTCATTCTGGAGTTAAGCTGCAAAAGATTTGCTCAGATCAACAAAAAAAAATAGCACCACTGAATTTGTGGCATCAAATTACCCAAAAATGACTACCTCCATGCCTCAATCTAAGTCTGGCACTTTCAAGCCCTTGAGAAAATTTGTCTCAGTTTCCGTACCTACACCTGCAATTAAATTCATGGGGAATTTCTTGATTTCCATGCCATATGTACGGTCACACACCCCTTGGTATGCCCCCTTAACTCTGGCAAAATAAACTCTTAAGTAATATTGGCAAGAGGATATGCCAATAAAGCAGTTTGGCTAGTTGGTTGGCAGATATATTTAAAGTGCTTTGGTTAGAGGAGGTTCAACGGTCAAGCCCACAGACCTCCCATTTTAATACAAGGAATATATATATGTTTATCTGTTCGGATTACTCCTAACTTTGGAGTGTAGTTTGGCGGTGGAAGATCTTGCCAGATCTAGCGACGGATTTAGTGGACTGGGGGTTGGTGCCAACCAACCCCTTACCCCTTTTAAATTTTGGTTGTTGGGTGTCCTTGGGCATTTTCCCACTGCCATGTGGCAGCCTAGGGATGGGCCACATGGCAGCCTTTCATTGGCCCATGTCACCTCATTTCATGGAAAACCAAGTCACCTTTATCATGTCAGCCTACCACATCACCTTCTGGGTGGGTATACCATCTGCCACATGGCTATACAGAATGCCACATGGCATCTTCCCATTGGTCCATGGATTTGACTGGAAAAGTACAAAAATGGGTGACACTTGGCAACCTTTAGTGCTACCACATCACCATGATGATGTGACATGTGTCACCCTCTACGTGTGACGTCGTTAGTACGAATGCTGACTCATCCCTACTGACTGGGCTAGGTTGACCAAAACTTTGACCATGAATATATTTTGATCTGTAACTTCGTTTGACGAGCCGTTTACACCATTGGAAATCTTGCGACATGCTCTTTGTGATGTTGCCAATTTCACTAAGATTTGAAGATTTTTTTTTTTCCTTTTCTTTGTCTGCTGAGGCCATTCTGAGCTTCTTGATTTCCTTCCTTGAATTTTGAGTTATCCTTAGTCTTCTGTGGATCCTTTTTGGATCATAGAGCTTGACGTAGACCATGACCTAGACCACCACATAGAGCTAGATCTAGATTTATACGTTGACCTAGAGCTTGACGTAGACCATGACATAGACCCCCCTAGCTCCATTTAATCCCAGACATAACTTATACTCGATCCTTAACCCTATATTCACTCAATCCCTGAGTGCATTATGAATGTACCTTGTGTACAAACCTTAAACCCACATCACCCACATCTTCGTGCTCTAACTATTGTTCTATCCTTGAAAACACTTTCAATCCTAACCCCTTAGGACTTAGTTGTCCCCATACCCCTATACATATTTATTCATAAAGAGGTTTGGTGTATATTAAATTCTATATATGTTGCATTAAGATCACACACATTCTCCTATGACTTGACTGAGTTGGTCGTTTATGCTCAGCGGGAACGCGCGCATGTTCCTAGAACATGCATGCTCTTTAGTGTGCACGTGTTCTAGGAACACACACGCATTCTTGTTGGGCATGTTTTGGTTCCAATCACACTGCACCTCATTTATCTCATGTCTAACAAAAATCTGTGACAACTTCAGACAAATATAGCCCGCACATACAGGTTTTACTTATTTTAGTGTTCTTGTTAGATTCATAGAGACTTTTTTGATATTGTCAAACCATTGTAGCAAAAATTGGAAGACAAATTTGTCAAGTGGAATGGGAATTGTTGTTTTTATCTACTTGTGTATTATTGAAATTGGAAGAGAAATTTGTCCAAGTGCAATCATAATTGTTGTTTGTATCTTCTTGTGTCTTATTGGAATTGGAAGACAAATTTGTCCAAGTGCAATTGGAATTATTGTCTATATATTCTTGTGTCTTCCTAGAATTACAAGACAAATTTGTCCAACTGTAATTGGAATCATTGTTTGTATCTTATTGTGTATCCTTGGAATTGGAAAAAAAAAATTGTCCAAGTGCAATTGCAATTGCAATTGGAATTATTATATGTGTCTTGTTTTGTAATACAAAAACAAATTTCTCCACTTGGTTGTGCCTTATTACATAATACAAAGAAAAATTTGTGGTGGGTGTTTGGAAGCCAATTTTTATCTTTAAACATGAGCAATCACCGTATTCGAGAAAGAAATTCCTCGAAATAAATAAATTGATCGAAAAGTTAGAAGAAAAAAGAGAAAAAACAAAGTTACTTATGTCAAAGTGTAGGATTTCAGAAGAGAGAAATCCAATTTCTAGTGGCATAGATGCAACTATTGTTTCTCCTCCATCACCAAAAGAAAAGCGCAAGAGTTCATTAGAGAGAAATCCAAACAATATCTCATCAAGAAAATTTTTGTGGATGACCAGATGATGGAGGATTTTCTTGGAGTTGATTATACAATGGATGAAATTAGAGAAGCAACTAGTGTACAACATTGTGGTGAAGAAGGTCTAGTGGTGCAATCTCTTGTTGGACAGTCAAATGTTCTAGAAACTAGACAATTCCATTTCCACTCTCCTCCCACAGTTGATTCGTCAGTGATTGAAGGGGAAAGAATTGCAACATTGTTAACTCCACAACAGGGAGGTCAAGAGTGTCAGAATAGGGGTTCATCGTCCATATCTAGATTGAACACTGCATGACGAAGAAATCCTAAATGCATTCAGGTCAATGAAATTAGTTTAACATCACTTGAAGGTAATTTAGCTAACCATACTATTCGTTATCACTATTATAAAATCATTCAAGAATATTTTGAACCAAAATTCGATGCTGCTAAATGTCAATTATTTTTATCTTTGTTAAAATCTAGAGGTTTGACTGTTGTTAGGAGAATTTTAGGCATTAAAACATTCAAAGGTGTAGAAACAATTCATCATATTGTTAGAAACCTTATATATTCTTTTCAAAGAATTGGTAAGAAGTCTCGTTCTAAAGATCACAATGCAGCTCGACATGTCTTGTTCTAGTCAATTGTTAGCAAGATCACAAGAAAACATCGTTTTCTACAAAAAACCTATCACCTCTTGAAATTCAATGTCAAAAAGATTAGAAAGTATTATCATAGACAAGATAGCCTCGACACAAGTGCCCTAACATATTTGTGGGCCTTCACTAGAAGGCTACATCATTCTAACATGAAGTTAATTGGAGCAGTTAAGGGACTAGTTTAGGATTTCTGGCATGAGAACACGAGGCCCTCTTCCAACCAAAAATATGTACTAAAATTGAGAAGGGGATCTAGGGACTGTGAACTCCATATTAAACACTTTCTTGAAATTACACAAAAACAAATTGTATGAGAGATTCAAAACAATACATTGTTCACTTAACTTAGGCCAAAGATCTTTCCATAAATGCAAGCCTTGGTACGTTTGAATAAACACAATTCGTAATACATGTTGTTGTAGATATCACATTGAGTATGGTTATTATTATGACACACATATATATCATTCATGTTTTTCATAACACCCTTTTGCATGAATTCCCAGTTATATTTTCGTCGTCGTCATCTAGAGACTTTATTCACAACATCTTGTGTACAAGGGTAGAGGGTTTTACATTTTATAAAAAAGAATGCTTAGATGGGACATGCCCCAGGTGTGGTGGAATGAAATTAATAAGAAAGTGCATCCATGTAAGCAATGAGTATGAATTGGGGAGGAAGGAGGTTGCCTTGCAAAGCTTTAAATATGTGACATATGATATTGATGGAGGATAGGAAAGAGAGAATATACAATTGGTTACTTCCCAAGTACAAGTTTGTGACTTCATGAAGTACTTCGTCAAAAAGACATGGCATTATTTTCAGCATGTCCATGTGGCTCGATGGCAGGATGATAATTTTAGAATATGCAAAGATACAATTCCTATTTGTATCGTGTTATCATTGGTTGATTTTGTTGATAATTACACCCTTCAACTGCAAAATGAGATTCAAAGCCAATATTATCACTTAGAGTAGGTTAGCATAATGGTACATATCACATACATGCATGGACCAGATAGTAATGAACAAAACAAAGTTATATTGAAAGAGTATCACTTCTACATAAGTGATGATCGATGCCATGACTTAGCCTACATACAACATTGTTTTCAGTTATTCTACAATCACCTTAAGGAGAAGAACATACTAATGGATCGACATTGGATTTGGTTAGATGGTTGCATGGGATAGTTAAAAAATTCTCGTGTATTTCAATGGTTGTGTATGTTGCACGAAAAACTAAAGGTACCACACATTTGGAAATATTTTGAGTATGAGCATGCATAAAAAGAGCATTATGTAGGAAAGAAATGAAGTTCACTACTACTTCCCTCATTTGAGATGAAAAATCCATTGTTGAATGGTGTTCTTCAATAATGGGAGAGGGAACATGAAACCATGAAGACCAATCACACAAGAAAGGATGTGTACATATATATTTTTGGGACATGTTTGATGTAGATCAATCATAGTGGTATGAATGCAAAACAATCTAGGGCACTCATGGATTACATTCAGTTAGAACATCATACAATGCAATAGTTGAAATATGGACGAGAAAAATATCTTTATTTTGTGGTCCATGTAGTAGTAATGAATGGGATGATTTTTAATCGACAGACTGGGTTGATACATGGGATCGTGTATCACTCCCCATTGGTCAATGTATGACTATGAAATTATCCCAATTGGAGGAGGACCAATCAAGTATTTCAACAGATTATGACCATGTCTCAAAACTCATTCTACTAGGTTCATTGAATCATTCTATTAAATTTTGAATGACTAGAATGAATGTTTTATGATTTGGTCATTTAGTGGACTCACATTTTCACACTCCATTTTTTGCAGGTCACATATAAACAGTGGTTTCCCCAAGAGATAATGAATGGGGCATTGATTATTGGCTAACATGATTCTTAGAGGGAAAGAAAACCCTCATGCTATTAGTAACAGACTTCGAAGGAATTGAATTGTCGATAGGGTCAATGGTTATACAAGGAGAATATATGACACATGATGAAAGAACATGAAATAAATGCGGTTATGTATTTCAAGATTATAAACCAAGTTAAGTTGTATACCACTTTACAAACTTGGTTATTGGTATAAACCTCCAAATACAAACAATTCCAAGTAAGGACTCATCAAAGGTACAATACTTCTTTACTTACTCTAAGCACGATAAGTTAATGAAAACCATGAGTATTAGATGTGATCCCGATGGTCTACTTGAATGACCATCTAGGTATGTAAAACAAATAATTTTGGCTTCATTTTGATTGTTGTTAAACTATTTTTAATGATGTTAAAATATACCCTTCCTTAAAATATACCCATTCCATGCCTTGCTTTACCATGCCTTTCCTTGCCTTCACTTGACTTGCATTGACTTGGGTTGCCTTTCTGTCCCTTCACTTTCATTTTCATCCAATCACATGCCTTCACTTGCCATGCCATGCCATGACATGCCTTGCCTTCACTTGCCATGTCATGTATTTCCTTCACTTTTCATGTCATGCCATGCCTTTCCTTCACTTTCCTTTCCTTGCCTTCACTTGACAGGCCATGACTTGCCTTGCCTTCATTTACATTGCCTTCACTTGCCTTTCCTTCACTTTCCATGCCTTTCCTTCACTTTCCATGCCTTTCATTTACTTTCCTTCACTTTCCATGTCTTTCCTTGCCTTACCTTCACTTTCCATGCCATTCCTTTCCTTCACTTTCCATGCCATGCCATGCCTTGCCTTCACTTGCCTTAACTTTCCATGCCATGCCATGCCTTTCCTTCACTTTACATTCCATGCCTTGCCTTCAAATTCCATGCCATGCCTTTCCTTCACTTGCATTACCTTTCCTTTGMTTTCCTTGCCTTGTCTTCAATTTCCATGTCATGCCTTGCCTTGCCTTCACTTGCCATGCCTTTCCATACATTCCCTTCACTTTCCATGCTATTCATTTTCTTCACTTTCCATGCCATTCATTTACTTCAATTTCCATGCCATGCCATACCTRTCCTTGTCTTCACTTTTCATGCCATGCCTTTTCTTTCCTTCACTTTCCATGTCATGCCTTGCATTCACTTGCCATGCCATGCCATGCCTTGCCTTCACTTTCCTTGACTTATCACTTGTCATGCCATGCATTGCCTTCACTTTTCATGCCATTCCATGCCATTCCATGCCTTTTCCTCCCTTTCCATGCTATTCCTTTCCTTCACTTTCCTTGCCTTGCCTTCACTTTCCATGCCATGAATTTCCTTGCCTTCACTTGCCTTGCCTTGCCTTCACTTTCCATGCCATGCCTTTCCTTTCCTTCACTTACCTTGCCTTCACTTTCCCTGCCTTGCCTTGACTTTCCTTCACATTCCTTAACTTGCCTTGTTTTCACTTGTCATTCCTTTCCTTGCCTTTCCTTCACTTTTCATGCCATGCATTCCTTGACTTCACTTAACTTTCCTTGCCTTCACTTGCCTTTCCTTGCCTTCATTATCCATGACATGCCTTTCCTTGCCTTCACTTTCCATGTCATGCCTTGACCTACATTCACTTTCCATGTATTTCCTTGCCTTGCCTTTCCTTCACTTGTGATTCCATGCCTTGCCTTGCCTTTCCTTCACTTGTGATACCATGCCTTGCCTTCAATTGCCATGCCATGCCTTACCTTCACTTTCCATGCCATTCAATGAATTACCTTCACTTTCCATGCCATGCCTTTCCTTCACTTTCCATTCCATGCATTACCTTCACTTGCCATATGTTTCCTTACCTTTCCTTCACTTTTTATGCCATGGCATGCCTTGCCTTCACTTGTCATGCCATGCCTTACCTTCACTTTTCATTCCATGCCATGCCTTTCCTTTAATTTCTATTCCATGTTTTTCCTTCACTTGCCATGCCATGACATGCCTTGCCTTCACTTGCCATGCCATTCCATGCCTTGCCTTCACTTTCCACGCCTTCACTTGACATACCTTTCCTTCACTTTCCATGCCATGCCGTGCCTTTCCTTCACTTTCTGATCCGGATTTATGTAGGAACACAATGAAATATAGAAATACACATAAACGCAGAGATGCAGCGGAAATAAGACTTCATTTCATTAATAACAAATGACTGAAATATGCTTACAGACATAATGTAAATAAACTAGCTAAGGCACTGGTAGCGTATCTCTGAGAAGAGATGTGGCTGCTACTCGCATCCATGAGAAGATGATTACAATGAGGCTCTAGAGGCCTTTTTACAATAGACGAGAATGCCAAAAGTCATATACATCCAAAAACCTAACCCTAGGAGATGAAGCGCCAAAA
>SNQJ01S0021125.1:113001-141246 GCA_010110895.2 Picea sitchensis | reverse complement strand
CAATGTAAAGACTTCACAGATTGTGTTTCAATTTTGAGACAGATGTATCATATGTATTGAATTTAAACAAAAACAAGCACCTGACACCTTTTTGAAAACAGGTTCGGACAGATGGAGTAAGGTGGCTCCTCTGAACCGAGGGAAAAATCTTGTATAAATACATCACCAAAAGAAGAGATAAAGGCTGGACTTTTTGGGGTATCAACTGTAATAGAGTTTTGGCATGAAGGAAGCTAATACAAGCTAAATTTGGAGATTCCTAATTCCGTCACGACTGTGTCACAAGTTTGTTCGTTGTGTTTTATTTTTTCTTTTCATTTTGCTCTACATAGTTGATGTATGTCACTATAATTTAGTATTACTACTACTATAGTGAAAGGGGTTTTGTCTTTCTGTAATTGTCTCTTTCTTTTCCTCTGCACCAGCTTTAGCGGGTGTAAGACCAATTTACATTTACAGAATTGCGTATTTATTCGCATTATATCAATTATGTTTGTGTTAGTTTCTTCTTTTATGTACATGTGAGTGGTCCGTTCACTTGAATCTCGCGTTATCTACGGTTAAACGTTTTTCTCTTATTTTGTATCTTTTTTATAAAAACAACACAGTTACGGGAAAAGGCCTTCTATTTGTGCTTTTATTTCATTCTTTGTGCGAGAATTTCTCTTCACTTAACTCAATCGAACAGCATCGAAATCACTCGTTAAATCCTTCAATACTGATGATGTTTTCTCAATGACTGTCCCTGTAGCTATTCAACCAAATATTCAACCTGGACTCTCTAATCAAAATCATATCGCTTTAAGTCTTTTCAATACGATACTCATAACTGCCAACACTCGGGAAGAACTTGAACGTTCATGGGAAGCCATTGAGCGAAACATAACTGCTCAAGAGAAGTTGGAAGCTAGACGTCGGGAATGTAGATACCTTCATTAGTTTCCTATACAGAAGGTAACTCATCTTTGTATACACCTTTACTTACCTTCGGATGCCTTGAAACTGTACTCAAAGCCTTAGTACAGACTCAGGAACAACAGTGACAACCGTGGTGGCAATTGAATAATTCCCAGAAGTAGTAACAACATTTGTTTCCATTGTTGTGTGAAACACTGTCTGGCGCTCGTAAAATTGAATTGCTATGATGAAAGGTGCCAAGAAATCAGTGGGTGGGGTTTCAATCAGGCCAAGAGCGGTTTCTTCAAGGTCCAAAATGGTTGATTCCTCCAGGGGTTGGTCGGGCACAATGACTTGTAACCCAGTCACTTCAAAAGACCCTTGTTGGTCTAGATTTCACCTTAATGGTGGCGGGGGTGGCTCCAGTGTAATCGGCGGCAGGTCAAGAAGCCTTCATGACCGACGGAGCTCGTGATCCGCCATTGTGTGAGAAGATCCAAGACATGCTAAGGTAGTCTAAATGTTCAAAATTAACACACACTAAAAAATACCCTAGAAGATAAGACAGTTGAACACTAAATTAATTGGAAGAACAGTTACAACAACCAACACTAAAGCAACTTACAGGTGCAAGTGAAACTCGAACACAGAAGCACCCTTCAGGTATACTCTACAAAGTGTGGCCCGATGTCTGTCCTAGGTACCATGGTATACCCCCGCAGTCACCTGTGTATGTCCCTAAACAAGATTGACAACTAGGTTGCCAGCGCGTGAACAATCACCAGGTGGGTACAGTCGAAAGTCGAGTAGACCACAATGAGCAGGGTATCGAGCCCGAAAACTGTCAAGGGTATTGAGAGAAAATGGTCCTAAAGACAACTGAGGACCTCGAATGGATTCAAGACCCATGAAGCCCCGTGGAAAATGCAAACGACGGAATCCCAAGACACGCCCTGTATATGTGTTCTCCACTACGATTGGTCCAGCTTTGGAGGGGTTATCTCCGCTACCTTTCCGCACGTGACCTCATGTTTATCCCCTATGTTAGAGGGGGGTCCCAGATAACATTCATGACACTGGACTTAGACACTCCCTAACTCAGACTCCAATGTTTGATTTTAAATGGCCTTGAAGAGTTTCCTCTCCAACCTAATCCAGGGCCCTAATCCTGAACTAGTTGGTGAACCCTACAAACATAAAAGTCTAGTAGATTTTAAATTTAGCATTAATTTTATGGATTTGTATTATGTCAAGGGGTATGAAAGTGAAACTGATGTTGTGTAAAAGACGAAAGCAAAAATGAATAAAAAAGATGGAAACAAAGCTTTTACTTAATGCAAAATTTCAACAACTTTTCAAAATAAATATTTTTAATTTTCTAAGATTTTGGACAACAAACTCAAAAGAAATTTCACTTGACTACAAGCTACTTATGATCTAAATAAACTGCAAAACTTATGAAATAAATGACTTTTCCCTGGCTAATAATGCAGAACCACATTCTTCAACCAAATAAGAAAATGGAAAGAGATTTTTTTTTTATTTAAATGCTTGATAAAGCAGAAAGGAAAAATACCAACAAGCAAAAACCAAGAAAAACAATTCTGGCCTAATCGTAGATCGCAAAGAATCAGGTCAAAAATCACACACTAGCAATTTAAAAAAAAATGACTCTCACACTTGTCTAAAAACCTTAAAAAATTCTTTTATTTTTATTACAAATTTTTTTTTTAAATAAGAAAAAGCAAGCTAAGGGTAAGAATAATCCTAAGCTACTGGCTGCTCAAACAGAGATTCAAACACCTGAGAGGAATAATTCTTATCAAGGGAAAGGATGACCACCTTACCCTCAACAAAAAGTATCCTGTACTAACACACGACTGTTAATCTAATAGCACGCGTGCAAACACACGCTGGATAGATACAAATGGCGTGTACATGCGGGCTGACCTTGTACAAGTCGCATGTATATCTAAACTCTGAGAAAAATGAAAACAGGCAGACCAAACCAGGAAGAGACCACTGATATTGATAATCAGGATCCCTTGAAAGGCTTGGACACTCTTTTTAATAGAAAAACAAATAATGTAAGTAAAAATTATAAAGCAAAAACAATTTGAGATAGGACTGCAAACAACCAAAACTTAGACAGAATTCCAGAAAACCCCCTGAGAATGTGTGAATCTGACAGGGAAGAGGCTGTCTGCCTCTGAAGTTCTCTGAACTCTTCACGCTACTGCTACTTCTTTAGCTAGCGTTCACACACGGGCTGTAAGAGAGAAGGGTGTGGGTACATGTGTGCAGACCTTATGTAGGCCGTGTGTACCTCTATGGGTCCCGACAAACATAGTCAAGCAAATAAGAGAAAGCTGGTATGGAAAACTCTGCTAGCTCAAACCTTACATAAACTAAAAGAAAAAACAGGCAAGAAAAACTAGTCTTTAAAACTACCCAAAAACTAAATAAAATTTCAGGAACCCTAGAGAGACTCCCCAGTATGGTCACCAATTCTGTTGTGAGGGAAATCTACCTACGGACTAGCAAATAGAGTTCAGAATTTGCATGCAGATATGACCGAAGAAAAACTACTTTCTACCTTCATCCCTAGATTTAAATCCCCTTTTCTTAGTAAATTCATGGAAAGATCAACCTACCTCGTTTCTGACGTTTGATGTCGATCCTCCATTGTACTTGATTACTTGTTCGCAATACTCCTTCCAAAGATGACCTGCATACAAGATAAGAAACAACTATGCATGCATCCTACTTATATACTAATGGGTTAGAAATCAAAACATATGCTAATCAAACTATAAAAAGTTCATGAATTCGGATGGGAAAACCATTTTCTTTATTACTTTGAGTGAGCCAACTTACAAAAGCTGAGACCGGCCACCGCTCCGCGAACTTGATCCTGGGCTCCTCTTCTACTATCCTCCAACTGATTTTCTTTGTATCTCCTTTGGCATCAAGAAAGGCTAAAGGGTTGGGACAATTGGAATATGCAAATGGGCAGAGTTTCTTTGCTATATTTTTCTTTCTTTCAAATGGGACCCCTACCCCTTCTTTTATAGGCTAGAAGGAGCTAAGTATTTGGATGAACCCTTGGCCATGCATGTCTGGGAGTTTCAGTTAACTCACCCATAGCTTTTGTGTTCCGTCAACAAATTTCCTTTTATCGTTCTTTTGTCGGTCCACGCAGGCTGTTTTGGGTCAAACAGCGTGTACACACGTACAGTAATGGAGTAGGGTGTGTAGGCCTTTATAAAAGAGGATTTTCAAAGAGTTGTTCAGCAGTTCTTTGGAAAAGAAGGGACATGAGATGGCCTGATGCCAGGTAAGCATGTGTGGTGCAATTTAGGGTTATAACACTCGCTGCAACAGATGGCCACCGATCCTAAAAGTCGAATCCTGAAGATTGATCCTCTACTGTTACACGTTTTGGCTCACGCTGATTCTTTCTCCAGATTTGGTGAAGATGACAAATGTTTTGTATCTTGTGAACAACTTGAGAATCTGAGATTCCAAAAGTTGTTCGGAGTCTATTTTAACTAGATGGCTCTGTCTTTAAATAGCAGATCTTTTGTAATCATTGGTACCGAATATTAGTTGTAGAATTGTGAAGTAAAGTGAAGGAACTTGTAATTGAACATTTTTGGCGATTTTAATAAAGAAAGTGATTTGACCCAGCTGCTAATAAATGTGTTTTTGGAAGGCTAATATAGGCAGCCTGCGAACTCATCTTAAAAATGTGTTTTTGGAAGAAGACAGTAGTCACTTTTCTCAAGCAAAAAGTCTTTGTGGGAGCCTGAGTACATCGCTAATAGAGACATCACCAGAGTGACCAAAATCATGTGTAATAGAATGCCCCCCAAAGTATGAGGCGAGAACTTGAGGCAACCGAAATACTTTGTAAAATGTGTGTGTGTGTGTCAGAAACAAGGAGCGCACCCAATCGGAAACCTGTAAACAACCAACCATTTACAGAATATAATACCATTTCTGAGGTAGGCATTCCCATGCTCAGATAAAAAATGAATGGAATCATAAACATAGGTCATGGCCACCAATCATACACTGTGGATCCATGTCATCAAAATGCTACATAGCCACCATGAATACATTGTGGATCTATGTGAGAAGACTTGAATTAAGACATAGCCATGCAACATACAAAGTGGATCTATGTGCCGATACAAATCATACATACTCCATTGCAGCCTGGATAAAAAAGATGAGACCTAGGGTCTTCAATCCTGTCACTTGAAAGTACGAATCTAGCCATGTGATTACATGTGCTGAAGACGAACATGGTAGAAACCACTTGATTACTGGTCATTGATGAAAACCATTAACAAGTGCGAGGGAAATCACCATTGATGTCGATGACTCCCAAGGTACCGATGTACAATCCGAACGAATGTGAATGAATGAGCTGAAGTCAAGCACTCGACGAAATCTCTCAATCAGGGATCGATGATGTGAAACCCCTGTCGAAAGTGAAGACACCTACCATTAAGGCATGCAGGTTCCAAGGTATTAAATTATTTCTATGTCTTATTTCCAGATAATGAGTTGGAGTTGATGGAACAAGACTCGTCACAGGAGGGCCTTGATGTATCCCCCATCAATGAAATGAAACAAGTAACATATTGTGAGGGTGAATCAAAGTAGGAACAAGGGTTGAAATGGACACAGGGAAGGCCTACATAGTAAGAATGGACAATTGTAGATAGCCGACTCAATAGAGGGCTCATTTGAACTTCTCTTGAACATATGAACGACACGACCAAGGACTTGGCAGCATTGACTCAAAGACGACCCAAGATATAACCTTGTAGCAAGTCAAACGAGAGACAAATGGATTTCCCAACTCAGATTCAAATGACGAATAAGGGGTGTCATGTTCAAGAGTGACGCTTATTACCATTAATATGAATATGAAAACACATCCCTTTCCCAAAATTTCCCCCACCATGTCTGGCGAGTACCTCTTTATTTTTACACAAGCTTGAGGAGGATAACATATGCTTGTCGATGTAAGATCATCCTTTGGACGAGTCCCTCGGAGTATATTTAACGAGCCCTAGGAAGGAGTGGCTCTGTCCCATATGGGCCTTTTGATGTTTGTTTTACGAGTCCAAACAAAGAAAAATCGGGAGTTTTTCATGTTTTGAGAGTCTGAAAAACACTTAAAGAGAACTCTCCTAGTTCATTTTTTGTAGATAAGTATGACGAGACTGAAAAAGTGATAAACTATCACCCGTCGAACGTTTTCTTCAGATACTTTAACGAGCGTGAAGAGAACAAGATCACTCAACAATCTTTTCTTTTTTATGGAGCGCGAAAAGATCTTAAAGGATACTCCCTTAGGTTCTTCGTTTTCGTTTTACCATGATGAGTATGAAAATATGAGAAAAAGTATACTCGGTTACGTTCTCATATATTTTCGAGCACAAGAACGAATGAAGACTAAGCTCGAGGTTTTTTCTAAAAACCCTAAAAAAGTAGACGTACATGCGGCAAAAGAAACAACACCCGTACCTCCTTGTTCAGACTTCGAAGTTTCTATATCTGCAAAAAACCATACTCACAAGGATATTAGGGCATTAGGTTTTATAAGAAAAATAATAAAAATGATATAAAAATTCAATAAAAAATTGTAAAAAGTGAATAAATATGGGTAAAAAGGGATTTTTACCATTTCATTGTGATTTTACCAAAAACTTGTCCAACATACCTCATTTTCCCCCAAATTCCTTTGCTCGATTGTGGGAGGCACAAGTGATCATTTGGCGAACCGTTTCAGCCAACGAGGCAAGCTCTTGATCCTTCAACTTTTCCATGGTTTATTTTTTGTTTTTATTGGCAATTTTTTGGGTTTTAAGTCCATTTTAGGGTCAGAACATGCGCCCAAGCATTCTTGTAGGTGGGCCTTGCGGGACCTGCAAGAATCTAAGATTCTCGTAGGTGGCCTTCAAGGCACCTACGCAAATCTCACACTGTGCAAAAGGGCCACCTGTGAGGGCCGAAAAATGGATTTTGAAGTGAATTTTTTCTCAATAAAAATTATGTAAGAGTTTAAAACAAGTTGTTGACTCCCCTCTCATGGATCTTTTGCAGGTGTTTTACCATCACAATGTTGGAATGGAGAGAAAGGGAACATGAGGAGGATGATTTCATTGTCGGGAATGATCCGGGTACAGTCGCTACCCTTCAAGACTATGGGCTCTTGAAATTCTTCAGGATTCTAGGCATGAGAGCCCAACTTAGATTGTTGGAATACCTGGTCCACATGTGGGATGTGGATCAACATTTATTTCACATGGGAGTCCATACACTGACACTAGATATCGAGGATATCTATTTTCTAACAGGCTTATCATGGCGTGGGTACCATTCTAGTTTGACCGGAGGTAGAGGTGGCAGACTCCCTATGAGCGAGTATTGTCGCCAATACTGTGTTCTCGAGGCAGAGAGAAGCAAGGGTAAGGTTGTCATTTGGGGGGTCCAAGATTTGACCCTGCGGACCATCTTGTTTACTATTGCATGCATGGTTGGGAGCGCAGCTCCGCACATGGATCTCTAGAGCTATTTCCAATACGCCATAGAGTGCACAGAGCCTCAGGTCTTCAACTGGTCGGATGTAGTTCTCCGCAGTATGAAGAGACAATTGGCTAAGTGCAGAAAGGGTGACTTGAAGCATTTTGGGTACATATCACTCTTGGTGTCATTATTCCTTGAGAGGGTCCCACTGTTGTGACTACAGGTTGATTGGGGTTTACTGGCCCCACAGGATCCGAGGATGCTAAGGTGGTGCAAACTCATGGCTCGACACGTAGCAAGGCCCATAATCAAGTATAATGATTCATTTTTTGATTGGTTGAGGACCCAGATGTTGATGATCGACGACTATGGATACGCTGGTTTGGATTTTCGAGGGGATCCGGATTTGGCCCTGCCTGAGGATGCTTAGTGGGGTGACTTAGGTAATATGTACACATTTTTTTCTTTTTAAATGTTTTTGTAATTTTTATCATATGAAATGTTTTTGTGTTTATCCAAGAACTAATCCAAAAATTTCTTTTTGATGACACAGATGTAGGGCCGCATTGACCTCCAGGAACGTCTCCTATTCAATGGCGAGGAGAGGTGGCTCCGGTGGAGAGATGGGATGTCGAAGACTATGAGGTAGTGGAACAAAACTTAGAGGGGTTGACCGCGGACGTCCCGGATATTGCTATTGGGAAGATCCCAGAACATTACCAGTTCCATACTGTGGGCGTGTCTGAGTCTCTCAGTTGACTTCTTTGTACGGTAGCCAAAGAAGTTGTGTGTTATCGTGAGCATCATCCGTGACACTATTTTGTAGAATATATGGGCTTCGTATTTTTGAGATTTTGATCCTTGGACATAAACTTTTTGTAAAACACTTTTGATCGTTATATACATATATACGGATTCTACCGGCTTATGTTGTGTTGTGTTATACATGTAATGTGTGATTGGTTTATAAATGTCCCAAATGTTTGTCTAACACATAATTAGCTAAAAAATCAATCAATGTATCTAGACATCTAGGAATGTGTTGATATTCGATAATCAAAATAACACTCCAAGAGGCGAATTCGTAAATATACCCATAATAAAGTAGGACTTCAAATAACATAGACATTACTTAGCTGTAGTACTACTAGCTGTGAATCGAGTCATATAACCAGGTGGCGGATACCAAATGAAATATCATCAATCAACAATTCAATGACGTTGCTATATTCTGCAATATTATTGTTCGCACGACAGAGGCACACACCTCGAAGACTGATAATTTCATTTGTAGGTGCATAAATTGCCCATGCAACAGAAGCAAGGTTTTGAGTACTACGAATAGTGCCATCGACGAATCCAATGTGGGGTGACGAAGACTCCGATATCTGGAAACCAAGCACAATGCAAGATAAGCAGTCGAGGGCAGAGACCAAATAATGAAAAATCACACAAAAAGTATGATACAATAAAATACAAGCACTCATGCACAAGTGATCTTAAGCATAGTACTTCTTTAAGTACAACCCATTTCTGGGTTCACTCAAAGGGATATCGTCGTAGTCCACCAACTCGTAATCTCCTTTCTCCAAAACTCATCTGATGATATAAGGACCTCACCACATAGCTTCAAATTTTCTGGCTCCTAGCATGTCCCGATCTTGTTTGTAAAGGAGAACCAGATCACCTTTGGAGAAAACGTGTGGCCTGACATGTTTGTCGTATTGGGCTTTGACGTGTTTCTTTTGGGCTTCTATAACTAGGGTGGCATCGTGATGGGTTTCGTCTAATTGCATAAGATACAACAGACGTTCTTCTTCAATAGAAGTGTTCGGGAGAAGTTTGATGGCCAGTTTTAAGGAGGGTATCTCACATTCAATCGGCAAGATGGCTTCTAGACCATAGACTAACTGGAATGGTGTAAACCTGGTAGCAGACTTAATGGATGTCCGGTATGCCCACAATGCTAAAACAAACATCGTGTGCCAACTCATTTTTTGAATCCCTATCATTCGTCGAAGCATGGTAATGAGGATTTTGTTTATTGCTTCAACTTGGCCATTGGCTTGTGGGTAATAGGGTGTTGAGTTTTCATGGCGAAGGCCCAAATTTTCAGTGAGTTCAGACATCATGAAGTTTCTAAAGTGGCTACCGTGATCAATAACGATAGCCCGAGGAACACCAAAATTAAAAATGATGTGATTGAATATGAATAATATTGCAGTCCTTCCAGTATTGTCGAATGTTGGCATTGCCTCGGCCCATTTCATAAAATAATCTATGGATACAATAATGTATCCATGCCCCCCAGCTGAGTGAAGGTGACATGTCATGAAATTGATACCCCATTTCGCAAAAGGACCAACGGAGACCACAGGGTGTAGAGGAGTAGGGTGTGAACATATTTTATTGTTGTAGGTTTGGCAAGCGTGGAATTTTTTGACAACAATTATACAATCATTGAATAAAGAAGGCCAAAAATACCTTACTCGTAAGATATTCTAGGCAGTAGCAAACCCAGACATGTGACCACCATAGGCTCCATAATGGCAGTCATTCAGGACTTTCTTAGCTTCGTCAAACGTGAGGCAGCGTCGAAAAACAAAGTCAATCCCACGATGATAAAGAGTATCATCGAGGATAATATACTAACGGGCTTGGTAGCGTATTCGACGATGGTCAGTGCTAGAAAAATTGGGTTGGAAAGTCTGGTTCTAGAGATATATGATGATATCTCCGTACCGAAGGTCATCGAAACTGATCAGGAAAAGGGATTCATCGGGTAATGAATCTGCTACTACATTTTTCGTCTCAGAGCAGGGAAGGTCGCATATCAATTTGGAAAACACCAAGGATTTCTTGGACTTAGCATGTTCGAATTCTAAGTCAAACTCCTTGAGTATTACGACCCATTTGGAGTATTTTCCCCCTAGCAATTGCCGTGTAAGAATATGTTGCATAGGGTTGCAGTTAGAAATTACCATAGTCTTGTGAGAAAGGATATAGTGCCGGAAACGTTGGACAGCTTGGACAGCTGCCAAGGCTAGTTTTTCAACATGTAAATACTTGGTTTCGGTAATCGTGAGACTCCGACTCAAGTAATAGATGACAGGTTCGTCATGAGAATCATCCTCCTGGATGAGAACCATAGCGATGGTATAGTTCAAGGCTGCGAGGTAAAGGAAATAATCGTGACTGTAATCAAGTGGGAAGAGTAGTGGGCTACATGTCAGTGGTATCCTATACGAATTCAGAACCTTTCTTGAGCAGTCACGTAAATCCAAGTGTTAGCTCAGCATAGTTCGAGATGAAATGACGGAGAAAGTTTTCCTTCCCTTGAAAACTTTGTAACTAGAGAAGTGAGGAAGGAGGAGAAAGATTGATAATCACCTCGACCTTCAAAGGATCTACCTAGATCCCTTGACGTGAAACAATAAAGCCCAAAAGTCGGCCGGATTCTACGCAAAAAACACATTTGTGGGGATTCAAGCGTATGTGGTAAAACCGACATCGAAGTAAAATGGCGCGAAGGTGTATTGGATGATCTACACAGTGCATGGAATGAGTGGGTAACTCATCGAGATATGGCTGCATAATGTGCTTTATGTCATGAAAGGCGTAAGACATAGCACATTGAAAATTTGCATCAACATTCTTTAAACCGAATGGAATTTTTCGATAGGTGAAAGTGCCCCAAGGACAAATAAAAGCAGTCTTATGTTGGTCTGCAGGAACGATATTGATTTGATTATATCTGGAGAAAGCATCCATCAGAGAGAAGATTTCACTTCCGGCACAATCGTCGACGATCTGGTCAATGAAGGGGGTAGGAAAGTTGTCTTTAGGACAAGCTTTGTTAATGTCCCTATAATCAATGCACACGCGGATTATGCCTTGTTTCTTGTCAATTGGAACAAGATTGGAAACCTAGTCAGTTAGAGCCACCAGGTAAATGAAGCCAGCCTTAAGAAGTTTCTCAACTTCAAGCTTGATAGCGGATGCTTTACGTGGGTGGACCGGATGAAGTCATTGCCGGACGGGTTTAGCACTCGGGTATGTCTTAATTTCATGTACCACAATGTCAGGGTCAATATCCAACATTTCTTCATAGCTCCACCCGAAGAAGTCACGAAATTCTTGGAATAAAGACTTGTAGGTGACCACTTCGTCATGGGAACATGAAGCTCCGATATGCACATTTTCGAAAATTCTAGGTTTTATGGATATGTCGAGGGGGAGGGTGGGTGAGATGTTACTTAATTTCCCTTCGTAGAACAGATCATGTGCAGACTCAGGAACGGGGGAAATGAAGACAACGGTCGATGGGGTCGAGATCCGTTGGTAACCCTCGATGGTGTGTTGTTCCAGGAAGAGGATGGAACGATGATGTCCATCATCCCAAGGGGTGTCTCCCATGGACATAATAGACATAATCATCTCATCCATGGGAAAAATGATGCGGAATGGATCCGAAGATAAATCACCAAGGGAGGGGATCGAAGGGGTTGCCGATTGAATGACTTGATAAGCGTATTCGACCGAACTCAAAGGCATTTCATCGCCATAACAAAGATGATCGTCGAGGTTGGGTACCATCCATGGGTCGTAAGACGAAGGGGTTCCGTGAATATAGGTGGAGATCATGTTGATCAAGGCGAAAAACGGATGTGAAACATCAAGTGGTGGGATGGGGAATGTACCTGTCAATGAGGAATCTATAAGAAGACCCACACCGACGTTCTCATATCCAGGGGGTTTTGCAATGAACGGTACGTTGCCGATATGTGCATCGGAGTGAAAGAAGGCCAATTGGTCTACGGTAACTACTTTTCCTTGATGTGGGAAATTCATGACATAGAACAGAGTGGACACAACTGCACGCATGGAATCGATCCATTTACAACCAAGTAGAAGGTTGTAATCGAGAGGAGCGTCAAAGACCTCCACTTCAATGTTGATTGTTTTTCCTTCTAACGTAATAGGCAACGAAGGGAGGACACTGTAAGGCTTAAAACCAGAGCCATTAAAGGCTTTGAGCATGTTGTGGGATTCATTCAAAGGAGGAGAGCTGATGGCTTTCCAGCAGGTAATAGACATGACACACGTCGAGGCACCCTCATCAATAACTTTTCTACAATTTTTTTTTTCAGAGACAATAACTTGTATTTGGAATGCGAGTTGAGGGGGTGACCTTGGAATGTGATCTTCCAAATAAAAAATTATTAAATTTGTATCCATAGGGTCGATTCCACCAATATCTTTCAACAGTGCCTTCTGCTGTATAGGACAACTCTGAAGGACTTCGAGGGCTGACATCGCTGATAGTGCTTGGGCCAAATCTTCGACAATATTGTAGTTCTGGGCAGCACGTTCATGAGGATTGAAAGATGATTTTCAAACAACACCCTTTGGAGGAGGGCGAAGGACTGTATCTAGGCTTGGTCGTTCGAGATGAAGAGGATCGTTGGTAGGTGGAATCGTGGGAGATGGTTGGACCAACGAAGGAGGTATTACATCAACCTTCTCTTTGGAGGAAGAATAATCTTTGGCTCTAGTGGTAAGTGTGATGTCATTCTTCTTTGAATCACCTGTACAGATTAATACATAGGATGCATTGGAGGGGGAAGGTTGGTCATGAATGACCAATTGGGCCTGTTGTTGAGAAGGGAAGGTTTGTGACAATACAGCCGGAGTGTGTGGTTTTGGGGTCCCCTGAAGGAACTTAGTAACCTTGGCTCGTCTTGGACAATCCTCTGTGTAGTGATCATCACCATAGATAAGACAAGGGTATCAGGGTTTGTGCTTATCCTTATCGTCAACAGGTGGTGTTTTGGTTTTCTCAGTTTGCAGATTATTTTTATCCTCCTTGTTCTTACCCTTTCCTTTTTTGGATTTATTTTTGCCGGCGGGGGTAGATTGAATAGAGTTTACCTCAGAAATCTTGCCGGTGGGAGGGGTAGGAGACGGAGCATTTTGAACATTAGAAGAAATGGTTTTGGCGTTGTTGCTAGATGTTTGGACGGAATGTGGTTGGGCATGGAAACCGTCAATCACACCGTCAGCTACATGAGAAGCAACAAGAGTGGTTGAAGTAGCATAAGTAGAAGGACGAGGTGAGTTAGGGAGTAAGTCATAAAGAGTACCCATTTGTGAGTAAACGAGGTCTAGGTATTGGGCACGACTGATTGCCTGTTCTTCTATGACAACTCCACCCATGGCGATGTCACGAGATGTCATTCATGAATGATTTCGTGAACCACTCTGCCAGCAATTGATCGGGAAGTTCGAGTTTAATGAGACATCGTCTCTGTCGCGACTCATGAATGTGATCAGTGATATGAGTGGATTTGGTTTTTTTGAAAGAACTCAAAATCTTAGTTCCCGTTTCATAGCGGATCGATAACTGGTAGTGGGTGAGGAAAACCATAGCAAGGGTGTTGAAGTCGGTGAATAAGCCTCATGGTAATTCTATATACCACTTCGCGGTGGAACTGGTGAGGGTTCGTTGAAAAAGGCGTAAATGAATAGAGTCATCCATCAAGGAGTTGGATGAGCACTAGAGGTGAAAAGTCATTACATGATTGTTCAGGTCCTCTCCTGGTTTACCTTTGAATTTGGGGATGTTGGAAGGTATTTTGGTCGGTATGGCGGGCCATTGAGGAGATTGACGGATCGGATCATTTAAAATTCTCGACAGATCCGAGAGGTCCATGGTGGCTAAAAAAGGTAATTATCTATTCACATGCAGTTACTGGTGACTTTGGGGAGGGAGTCCTGTCAGTAAACCAGTGGGACCATAAGCAGTTTGCATATAATGTGAAGATCCGGGCAGATTCAGTTGTTGATATGGAGGTAAGTAGTTCATAGGGTTGTACCCTTGAACAGGGGCCTAGGGTAGAGAATTCGAGCCCCAAATAGGATTAGATATACCTAGATAGGGTTGGCCTGTACTAGGGGGTATGTTGGAGCTAGCTTGAGGCTGTTGCCCCCTAGTCAAGTGAGGATTATGCTGAATAAGATAATTCCAATACTGGGCCAAGGATGGAGGTATGTTTTGTCCATAGGGCGGGGTTGGTGGGGGTTGCCCTCCAATCGGGGGTTGCGTCCCAATTGGGATTTGTCCTACAAAAGAAGATTGGGTTTGGCCTCCTTGGTGAAATTGTTCACCAACAGGGATCTGGTAATTAGGTGTGAAAGACGGGATGGTGCCACTAGGATCAATGCCTCTGATAGAGGATGGAAGAGGTCCTCTGAAAGGGGGTGGAGGAAGTGTCGAAATGAAACCGGGAACGAGATGGTGCCTAGAAGGAGTGGAAACTCTAGGAGTCCCGGATGTGATTTGTGTAGGAGCGTGAATAGAAGCATTCAACGCATGATATCTGGGCGGAAGGTTTGGGGTGAATCTAGGCGAAAGCGATGTGCCAATGGGGGCTTGGCTAGCCGCTTTAATCTCGGTGTGAGGACTCGTAGTATCTGGGACCATTGTGTAATGGACCGTTTGTAGAGGGATAGTCAAGATGTGGTCAGTTGGCAGAGCGTCTGTACCAAGAAAATAATAGGCAGTAGTAAAAGGTACTGTGTCTGGATCAGATGTTTCGGACAGCTCAGTTGCGACAGTGATATCAATGCCTTCTCCTGAGCCAAAGAGATCCCATCTAAAAATTCCAGTAGTCCAAAAAGGATCTTGACCCTCAGGTCCCATGAAAGGTCCAGTTGGCGATCCATAAGACTGAACAAATATATCTCTAGAAGAATTCACCTGCACAATACGTCTCCTAGAGTCGGGGGGAAATCAGAAGTCCTCTCGAGAATTTTTAATTCAAAACCATTCTAGAGAGTTAGTTCTTTCCACTTGTGGAGTGGCAAGGTCTTGGACTTCACTCTGTTGAGGAGAGCCCTCCAGTGAGTTGGTAGGCAAGGGTTGAGAACCTTCCAGATCTTTTAGGGGTAAGCCTTTCATTCTACGTGAATGGCGTGGAGGGTCAATTGTGATCGAGTTAGAATATTACGAAATAAATTCTATGGCCAACTTGGGTAAACAAACAACATGCGCTAGTAAAATCTAGGAAGAAAAACCAAGCAAACAAGACCTTCCAGTTCCGAAGTCACTAGTTGGTGATGAAATCCAACGTCGGGATGACAAGACAAGAAGGGGTTGGGATAGGGTGGAAACGTTACATTGACGCCCTGCTTAATGGACTTAATGCATGGTGCAAGCTCCCACACATAATCGTGGGTATATCCTCCAAGGAGCCCAAGTGAGTCTGGCCAACGTCAATTCTAGGTACCGTGAAGACTTACCCCTTCACAGTCACCTTGTGTAAGACCCTAAGAAGGTAGGATACTAAGGTTACCACAAAAAACAATGATGCCTGGGGGAACAGTCGACAGTTCGATTGACATGCAAGGGCAGGGTATCTAGCCCAAAATCAAATTGAGAGGCTTCCACTCATCATTATGGGTATACCTTCAAGTGACCCCCATAATACGTGCAATCTCTACACCGATATCAACAAAGCAGGGTGAGTAACTTTGTCAATCTCGATGCGACCTTAGGTTTGACCCTTGTGTGAGAAGGGATTCCCAGGAAAAAATGTGGCAAATGGAATCTGACACTCCTTATCACAAGATGCTATTGTGTGTTTTGTGCTTTAGAGAGTGTGTCTCACTACCTATTCCAAAGCTCTAGCCTAGCTAATGTTGGTGTAAAAGAGCCCTAGAAAAAATTACTAGTTGAATTTTAAAGTTGTGCAATGTTATTAAAGGCTATTGTTACTCAAAAGGAGAAGGAAATGAAACCAATGTTGTGTGAGACTCTGACCCAAAAATGCATAAATAAGGATGAATGATACAATTTTTTTGTTCGATGAATCCTATTTACAAGAGGGAAAGAGGAGTTTTCTAGAACAATATGAACTACGATGTATGATCTTCTCTGAAATATAATATCAAACAATCATGAACAATGAAAATTCCCTATTCGTTGTCTTTCAATATTTGAATGCCAATATTTTTCGAATACAAGGGTGCTTAAAAAAGAAAATGTCTTTAATTTTTTATTAGAAACCAAACAACATGGATGGAACTAAGAAAAAACAAGCAACCAACGAAAAAGAAATACACAACAAACACCCAAATAGTTCTTTCAATGAAGATAAAAATAACAAACTAACAAGACCAGTCTCTTCAAATGCACATGGGTAACAATTTTCCAAGTAATAAGCAATTGGAAAGGACAATTAATCTCAACTTTTAATCCAATCAAAGGCTCCCGACCAAACAAGCACTCGGATTCCAAAACTGGAGATTATACCCTTGTCAAGAAAATGTCAAGAGGTAAAAATTGAGAAAAAAATATCAAGAAGAGCTTTCGATTTCCAAAAACTAATCATTCACAAGATTTGAATACAAGAAACATTCAATCACTGGCCAGAGAAGTTCTTCCTGGACACACAAACAAATCTGGGCATCTGAGGACAAAAAAGACTTATTCTAAAATTTTCACAAGTGAGTTCATAGGTTGGCAGTGGGGTACAGTGCGAGAATCAAGGATTCTCACAGGCTAGACATAGGCAGACTACGAGAAGTTCACACTGAACTGAACAACAGGGTGCGAACTTTAGTGATTCTCGCAGGCTATAGAAGGGTGTAGTGCGAGAAGGTCTGTAATCAAGCAAATTTTGGAAAAAGACAAATTTTCTGAGGGAACTTCTGGATCCAGGGAGTCTGTAAGGGTCTCCTCAAGACTCAAAGATTGATTGGGAATGAAAAGTGGTAAGTTAAGAGAAAATGGCCAAGAAAAAACCACTAAAATGGGTTGTATCCCCAGTGGAGTCACCAATTTTGTTATTGGATAAATCGGTAGGTGCGGACACTAACAGATCTCCCTAGATCCACCCGGATCTAGAACAAAATAGGACAAGACACGACTCTTTCCCTAAGTTGTAGTCATTGAATCTACTAATACGGAGGAATGAGTGACATACCTTTATATCGCTTCCTTAGGTCTCTGTTGTTCCTGCTTTGCTCCAGTGCTCTTGTGAAATCAGGTCCAAGACAACACAAACCAACCGAAGTGAAGATAGCAAAGTATATTCAATGTCAACCTATGCATATGATCAAGGAGTTATGCAATAAAATAAGAGTGATTTTATGGGAAAGGGACATGTCATTGTATTATATTAAATGAAAGTAGAAGATACAACCAGATCACCTTNAGATAGCAAAGTATATTCAATGTCAACCTATGCATATGATCAAGGAGTTATGCAATAAAATAAGAGTGATTTTATGGGAAAGGGACATGTCATTGTATTATATTAAATGAAAGTAGAAGATACAACCAGATCACCTTGATGTCACAAGCTTCCTTTCAGTGACACTTTGTTCCAACACACACAATTGCTCTATCTTTGCATGAAGAAGGTCCGATAGAACTTGGTGGACCAAATAGAGTCCTCAAGATTTTATCCAAGTAGGGTTCTTCACACAATCCTTTCACCAATTCTTTGTTCAATCTTGCTTAACCTTTTCCATGAGAAACCTTTCAATATATAGGAGAAGGAGGGATGGTTACATGGATGAGGATGATCCCACTAAATCTGAGAAGTCAGTAGGATACCAACCATGCGAATCCCAACTCATTTTCTAGAAGATTCCCTTCTAGAACCTTCATGACCTCTTGTCTTTCCCAAGCTTAAAAGAAGGTTCGCACCCTATCTATAGAGAAGACTATGAATAGTTCGCACCCCAAGTGTGGGTTGCCTGTGAGAATGGAGGATTTTCGCACCCTATAATATAGACAGCCCGCGAACTCATCTTAAAAATGTGTTTTTGGAAGAATACAACAGTCACTTTTCTTAGGCAAAATGTCTTTGTGGGAGCCTGAGTACATCACTAGTAGAGACATCACCAGAGTGACCAAAATCATGTGTAATAGCTATCCTTGAAGATATGATTTTAGATTTTCAACCTCCTCCTGAACTAAAATAATTACAAGTTGGTTACCAAAGAATCCCTTGGCATGATCCTAGAAATGGGATCTACCTGGAGAACTACTATGCATAAGCCAAAAGGTTTCACAATCCTCTATACATATTGCATTTTTAGGGTTTCTTGTTTTCAAGTTCCTTATCCCATAACACTTGTTTTTATCAAAGGTTTTTATGTTGGACTTATTAACTTCTGGGTGAGTGTTTTTGGTCTTATATACATGACTTTGAAGACATTTTTTCTTTGGTACCTTTTCTTCCATGTCGATCTGCTCTAACATGTAATGATCTCAAAACGGGCATATAGGTTAGATTTTCCCCTCCATGCATTTTTTCATTATACATTTCTTATTTCATTTTGTCTTAGGATCAACCCCACTATGCTGTGACACATAACTTTCTTCATTGTTTAGAAGGGTTGTGATTCATGTGGTATAGACTACCTTCCATAGGTGTCGTTGTCAAAACTCCCTTGTCATTTTGGCACCCATGATGCAAGTTACTGATTAGGATTGGGAGTCTTGTTTAGTCCCGCCATGACTTTGTTATGAAGTTGCATATCTTCTTCTCAATATTTTTCTGGCCAATACCAATGGGCCTCCCTTTAATATATGTTTCTTATGTCAACATTTTTCAGGCTCTTCAGCATGTATTGTATTCTTTACTGGCATATAATGTAGGTCCCACCTCACCTACACAATACATCTCTATATATATACCACATATTTTCCATAGGGTCAACCCCATTTGTTAATGACATCACACCTCTCAAGTTTCTTAAAAGGCGTTGTTTACAGATGGTAGAGCTTAACTCTTCATGGGTTTCTTAGTTAGTACCTCAATGGCCTTTCTGAAACCCATGATGTAATACTTTTTGTAGGCTCGGAAGCCATGCTTAGTCCCACCATGTCTTTGTGTTGAAGCTTCATGACTTGCTCTCAATATTTTTCTAGCTAACTTACCTACAAGGATTTCAAAATTTTGTTGAGTTGTAACAACATTTCATATTGACTTCTCATGCTTCTAGGCCTAATGGCATCTTTCATCTTGTTTTTGTTGAGCCATCTACTTATGCATTCCTACCAGTTGCTAGCCTTGAAATTTATTCCTTTGCATCTCGATACCTTTCAACCCTGGAGAAAACTTTCCCCTGAGTGTCCTTATCTAACACATGCTTTCCTTGCATTGAGCATAGGTATGCTCCTTGCACTCTGGAATTAGTTTTCTTTCCCGTGACACAGGTTTCCTCCACTATACTATAGCATTTTTTTATTCTTTTTCAGGCTTTAATAACATGAAAAAAGACAAAAATAAATAAATAAACAAAAATGAAGGGGGAAAAGCGTCTATCTATTTTGTTGGCAAAAGTCTTGTCACCCTTGAACAAAGCACAATCTTTGAGTCAGTGTCTCAATATTTTGGGTTTAGTATGGCTTTAGGAGATTTTTTCTTGTTTTTTAGTATAATCTCCTCTGATTGGTTATTCTTCCAACCATATGGAGCATTTTTTATGCCTTATGTATAACGATTGTATCCTAGTTTATAATCCATGTTGCCTAAATCACATAATGTGTCGTGATTTTGTTCAAGGGAAGTTTCAACCTGATTCAACCATTTTGCAGAAAGTATCTGACCTTTCAAGTCGGCCTTCCTATGTCATTTAAGTGCATCTCGTCATCACAAGTATCTTTGTATCTCACTTGTGCTAGTATAGAAGGTCCCCATTGACTTCTTGATGGCGAGTCTGCTCTTATTAACTCTGACACATTTCTCTAAGAATATGACCTAGAGTTGTGTTAAAATAATAGGTGTGCTTGTTTTCACCGTAGACAATATCTCAATAGTGTGACCCAACCATAGGCACAAGGCCACCCCAAGCACCTTAACCTTGATAGATAGAATAATTATGGAAGCAATCACTAAAATCAATAGCCAACCAAGGTAGCGTACCTCTCTCTAAAGCTAGTGCACCAAGCAGAGAAACCAAACCATAATCCAAATACCAAGTCACTACTGCAATAGCTGCAACTCTACTCTAGTCATGCACATCACTAGTCCTTATGAGGTTTTGAGCGAGTTGTGTCCAAATGAGCTCAAACGACCTATATTTATAGTACTCCAAGTCAACTAACTGGGATGAATTCTCTTTCTTGGAGGCTAATAACTTAATATTAAATATTCTCTTGAGACAACTTGTCTTCTAGGTTTCTTATTCATCCGTTAGGGTTTTTATAGCTTCCCGAAATATTTTAATATCGTCAAAGGTTACACGTGGAGGTTAATACCTCCCGCAGCTACCGTAACATCAAAACTCCCTACTATCTAGGGAGATATTAATGATAATGGTATTGAGCACAAACAGACCATTCTTTTGTTATCATCATCATAGCCACACAGGCTATCTCATGATTACACAAATCAAACCACGAGCAACATAATCACTATCCATCTAGCTGGAAATCATCTCCAACACTAGTGGTAGTCTCCATGGAAATAATATAGTAACATACAACTGCTACAATGACATCCAATATAACACAACCATGTCTATCCAAAGTAGTACACAACCACTCCTAGTAGCACACGACTACTAACTAGTGACACACATTCACTACCAGTGGAATACATCCACCACATTAGCATACAACTATTGTCTAGAGACATATCGTTTCCACAACAATCAAATCATATCATCTGATATCATCTTGCATCAACAATGTCATCTACTGCATCACTTCTAAGCCATACTAGCATGATGTGAATGCATCATATCTAAGATGTACTGGCATGATGTGGAGTATCATCTACATCATCTCTAAGTCGTACTAGCATGACATATCTATCATGATTCCAATGCATCATATCTAAGTTGTATGCCATATCTAAGATGTACTTGCATGATGTAGATCAGTGCCTCATTGTGTAATCTCTAAGTTGCATGACCGTCTCTAAGTTGTACTAGCATGACATATCTAGCATGATGCAAATGCATCATATCTAAGTTGTATTCCACCTCTAAGTTGTACTAGCATGATCATATATAGCATGACATGCCCTCTGCATAATCTCTAAGTTGTATGGTCATGACCATATCTAGCATGATGTGTCTCACCAACATCGTATCTAAGTTATACTAGCATGAACATAACTAGCATGATGTCAATACATCATATCTAAGTTGTATGTCCACCTCTAAGTTGTACTAGCACGATGCTCCTTAGGCCACTATATCATCAAAAAATCCAACCATCTGTATCATATTTGATTTGTACTAGCATGATGCAAGCATCATCTCTAAGCTGTATAACCATCTCTAAAATGTACTAGTATGATACAGATATGCAACTCAATGACAGTCCATGATGACACATATCATAGTTCCCTCCCAACTAAGGAAGTCATCTCCTCCCTTTCAACCAAGGGAGAAATCTCCATGAGCCCCAACTTGTCCCTCGAGTATGAAAACTTTATCTTTGATAGAGGCTTAGTCAAAATATCGGTTGTTTGTTCATCAGTGGAGATATACTGGAGACCCACTTCTCCCCTCTGGACTTTATCATGGAGAAAATAGTACTTGATATCAATGTGCTTCGACCTTTCATGGAACACCAGGTTCTCTGAGAGCTTCAAACAACTCTAGTTATCACAATATATCACGGTTGAATCCAGCACCTGATAAAAAATTATAGAAACCAGCTTACGGAGCCACACTGCTTCTGTACAGGCATCACAAGCTACAATATACTCTGCTTTTGCAGTGTTGAGTTCAACAAACTTTTGTTTCCTACTAGCCCATGATATCATAGCAAATCCCAAACTGAAACACATATCATAAGTGCTCTTTCTATCATCTGCACTTCTTGACAAATATGAATCAGTAAATCCATCCAGTTGTACTTCACTCTTTGAGGCATATCTCAAACCATAGGTTATCATCCCATGAAGATATCTCAAGATATGTTTTGCAACTATACAATTCTCATGTCTAGGTTCCACTTGGAACTAGCTCAACATGTTCACAACAAATAAAATGTTCAGCCTGGTATTTACCAAATACACCAATGAGCCAATCAACTGTTGGTACAGGGACGAGTCTACTGGATCAAAATCAAAGTCTCTCAACTTCCTCATAAATGTTACCATGGGAGCTGCATGGATTTACAATCCACCATCCCAAACTTCTAAAGGATATTTACAACATACTTCTCTTGTCCTAGGAACAATTCACCACACTTTCGCCATACTTCTAGTCTCAAGTAGTAGTGCATGAGACCAAGATCCTTCATATCAAATTTTGAGGCTAGCTCCTTCTTACATTGAATAATGAGAGGCTCTGCACCTATCAGGAACAAATCATCAACATATAATAGTAGAATCACAAGATCATTATTCACAACTTTGTAATAGAGGTTTGAATCGGCGTGACTCTTGGAAAATCCAAGTCTCATCAAATAGCTATCAATACGTGCATACCAAGCTCTTGGAGCTTGGTTGGTTCCATACAAGTCCTTTTTCAATCTGCATACATGGGTTTTTCTTGGGTGTACCTCAAAACCTTGAGGTTGCTCTATATATACCTCGTCCTCAATTAATTCATTGAGAAAAGTGTTCTTTACATCCATCTGATGTAAAATCAAACCCAAGGATGTTGCTATAGATATGATGGCTCTAATAGATGTATATCTGGAAACCGGAGAAAATGTCTCATCATAATCTTCTCCCTCTTGTTGGGAGAAACCTCTAGCCACAAATATTTCCTTGTATTTATCTATACTCCCATCTACTGCATGATTTATCTTATAAAAACACTTTGAAGTGACTATAGAATTTTATTTTGGTCTAGGAACAACTTCCCTTACATCATTTTTCATAATATATTGATATTCTTCCATCATGGCCCCCTGCCATTCTTTTTGCTTGACTGCTTCCTCAAAGGCGGAAGGTTATGCGTTAACAAGACTTTTCATGAGTGCCACATAACTGGAGAACCTTTTGGGTTTCTTTCTTTGTCGGAAGGTGCCACTGGAAGATTTATTCTTTTCTTCTTCCTGCAAGGTGGATTCAAGCCATGCTGGTCTCTTTCTAGTCTTAGGTGCAAAAACTGGTTCCATGGGTTCATGTGGTGGTTTTGGTTCTTCACTGGGGTGTTTTGGAGAACATCTTCTATATTCTTTCATGTTTTCATGTTCCTCTTCTTCGTTGGAGTCTATGGGGTCTTCTATAGATTTCTTAAATGAAATCCTTTCATCAAAAGTTATGTGTCTATTGATTTCAACCTTTTGTTGACCTGAAACATAGATTATATATGCTTTTGATGATTCACTATATCCAACGAATATACCTTTCTTTCCTGAAGGTTCTAACTTTTTTCTCTTATCCTTGGGGACATGAACATAGACAGTGAATCCAAAGATTCTCAAGTTTTCAACACTTGGCTTCTTTCCAAAGAAGGCTTCTTTTGGAGTCATGTTCTTCAATATACGATGTGAAATTCTTTTTTGAACATAAACAGTTTTCATAACGACTTCTTCCCATAAGAACATGGATAAATTCTGGTCATTCATCATTGCCTTTATTGATTCTTCAATAGTTATGTTCTTTCTTTCAGCCACACCATTTTGTTGAGGATTGTGAGGGACAATGAGCTCCCTCCTAATACTATCTTCTTTACAAGAGGAAATGAGCTCCTTGGAGGTCTATTCTCCTCCATTATCATATCTTATTATCTTGATCTTCTTATATGATACGTTCTTTACTTCTGCCTTGAATTCTTGGAATTTGCTAAATACTTCATCCTTGGTATTTAACAAATATAACCAGGTCTTTCTTGAGAAGTCATCTATGAATGTCACATAGTAAAGAGAGCCTCCTATATACTTCACTAGCATAGGATTGTTATCACACAGTTTGTAGGTTGGGAAAATCCCGACCCAACCACTAAATGGTGACAACTAAGAGGTCACCTACCCACTATCACCTTAGGCAGGTGTCCCTGTCACTTTAGAGGTGAGGTAATCACCTCAAGGGGGGAATCTCAGTGACTCTAGGGGGAAAGGGATGGAGACGGATGAAGATGGAGAAGAATTCCCTAGAAGTCATGTCTAAATGGTATGAAGGTATAGGGATGAGGTTTTGAGAAGGTCCAAGGGTTTCCAAGAAGGTTGAGTGACCCTCCAAGTGTGAATACCTTCCCGAGACACAAGAAAAAAATGCCTATGTTGAGATATAATCAAATGGAAAAGCAAGTGAAGCTTGTTGTCCCTAATAACAAAAGTTAGTAACTAATGTATATCAGCAAATAAAAATATCTAAATCAGCATAAAGTGAACATAAGACTAGTTAACGAATGTCAAAGCAAAACTAGCAATTGGCTATGAATTATGTGAAGTGCTTTGAGAGAAAATAAAAGGGATGTTATAAAGTGATTTTCTGAAGTAATTTATCATCCTTATGGATGTATCATTCAAAGGTGTACAACATAAAATTCAACCATCAAAATGTGCCCCAAATTATCCTAAAAAGTGTGCCCTAATTAGTAGATTAGGTGAGTGAAGTTTTGGGGGTTTCTTAGGGTTAGTTTGTGAGATATTAGTGGTCTAGGGTTAGGGTTTTCTGCAGCCTATGTCTGTAGGAAACAATTTAGTGCAGAAAACAAATTATTGGGAGAAAGAAGATGCCTCAATGAGGCAAGATATCCAAATGCTCAAGGAACGTTTCCCCAAAAAGAGAAACTCAAAACTTGTAGAATCATGTTTTCCAATGCAATAATTTTGTTTCTCCAATGCAATAATAAATGACTAGTGCTCTTAACAATTGGGTTAATGGGGTCATTCAAAGAAAGAGCTAAATAATCTACCTCTTTGGGGGTGTAAACCCTCTTACTCCCCAAGGAAAGTTTCTCTAGCTAGGGTTTAAGCTAAGAGGGTGTATGCCCTTAAACTTCTTTTAGAAAACCCTTGTTTAACCAATAACATGAAGCATAAAATGATGAAGACTATGGTGGGGGTGTATTCCTTTATACTGTCCCACCTAGCTCCTAGCACAATAACCTTGACTTGAAACAAATGATAGCATGAAAGTAAAGACCATACCAATTCAAGGAAAAATGCCAAGATAATCCACCACAATAGCAAGAGAAAATCCTTCCAAGGCTAGCGCATCACTTCTATCAACCATATATCAGGAGATAACCATAAAAAATAGCACAAGAGAGACCATTTTCCAAAGATAGTGAAAATTTCAAACCAATGTCTTCTCACAAGATGGAGAGTTATGTTAAAATGAGATCTTACGATCTCTTATTTATACAAAATGTCACCAAGGTGACTTTTCCACATATTTAGGGGAAAACCACAAAACTAGGGGTCAACAACCCTAATATTTCCCCCTTAACAAAGTAATATTAAACAATTCATTAAAATTTCACTTTTGCACATAAGAAAAACCCTAACTCATATGGACGTCACCCCTTTAGGAGACATTTTGGAACAAAGAGGAGGTTATTGGTGATAGAGGAGAGTGGAGGGGCTTCCCAAAGCCATATATCAAGCAATAATACCATTTCCTTCATCATTCCTTCAAAACGTGCATGTGCCATTGCATGTCACCTCACCACCATACCCTAACCCCCTAGGTGATGTCATGCTAAAAAAGGAGATGTTTTCCCCTCCCGGGAAAATCGTTTGGCATGTGAGGCTTGGGCTAGGTCTTCCACATCATATTATAGGTTTCCAACACTTTTTCTTTCTCATTCGACATGTGGGCCCTTGGCATCCACCTATGGGATTCAAGCCTCATGGAAGCCCAAGGTAGGATTGTTCTTCCAAAACTATCCACCAACTAGGTCCTGCAAAGACAAATGTTCACACCCTCCAAGGATCTCAGGTCATAACTATTATCGCGCGCAATTTGTACTTGTCCCAAAGGAAAATGCTAAGGGAGGAAAATTGGCTTAACGGGAGGTTATCCTATCACTGTCACCTTAATAAGATACCTCTTTCTATTTAGTGATGATAACCCAGGGGAGATGTCCTCGGTGACCTGGGGGTTTGAGAATGCAAAGGTTAAAGTGTCAATAAAATGTATCCCCTCTCACAAGTCACACTGATAAGAAATTCCCAAAGTTTTAATCAATGAAGCAATGACGTGCTTGGATGTACCTGCCCAAAACAAAGCAATAAGAAAACAATATCTTTTGCAAATACAAATTTGATCTTAGTGCTTCATAAACCTTGGACTAGTCAATAAAAGAAATAAGTTGATACTAGATGAAGCAAACAAAATTTTACAACAACAATGTTTACAAGATAATAGCTTCACATTAAATGCCTTAAAAGAGCTTTACAATGACCAAAAATAATAACCCAATAATAGCAATGTACTAGCAATTGTTAGAAGCTAACTAGGCAATGTAAAACTCAACTTTTTCAATTGCTTTTAAGTGATTTTACTACTATAATAAATGTTTGTAGCTTACTTTTGTAACAACATCAATAAGGTTAGTGAATTAGCCTAATCTAGGGTTAGGAACGGTTAGTAGGTTGCTCGAGGTAAGAGATTTAAGGGTTGGTTTCATCAATCAATCAATTTCAAGGTCTAAATCAGTGTCTTTTAGGGCTAATGGAGTCACTTTGCAGTAGAAAACTTGAAAGAACAAATGATAATGTGAAATCTAGAGACAAGAAGGTCAATGATTAAGGTGTTGGTAACCCAAGGCCTCAATCACTAAACCCTAGGAGGAAAATGGCCACTAGGAAGTAGGTAACCCTAGGCCCTTAGGCCCTATCGGTTTTCCTCCTTCTTTAGCTCAAGGATGAAGTAAATGACATCTTGATGAAGCAAATGATGCTAGGGTGCTACAATGGTAGGGCCCTTAGCACAATGCTTCAAGAAAATAGGGTTTCTAGCACAATCTAGTAGGTGAAAAAATGTTAAGGCAAGGACAATAACATGTGCTTGTTCTCCTAGTGTTTTAAAATAGAAATTTCATAATCTTGGTATAAATGCAAAGTAAAAGTACCATAACCATTCAAAAAAAGAAGGATTGCAGAAATTCACTTACATCCACCAAGAATAATCTAGCAATAAGCCTAGTTGAAGATTTTCCACCAAGAAAAATGCTAAGAAACACCAAATTTAGCCTCCTCCAAGAAGTGCGCACCAAATTTCAGCCAATAAACCCTAAGTAGGGCACAAATTTTTACAATGACCTTTAATAACAAAATTAGGTCAAAAAGGCCAACATGGCCAGTTTACATGAAATATCTAGTTTTTAACATGTTATGTTATTCTACAAGCCAGGTTTGGAGAGGCTTTCAGGAGGTCCTATTGGGATAATTATCATTAGATGTGGGATGTTTCTAGGTGAATACAAATCCAGGTCATGTAAGTGGATGAGGTGGTATGGGGATGTTTGAGCAATGGGTGCAGCGATGACAGGGAAATGTATGGCTTACCTGTGGGTTCCTCTGAAGAGGGTGAGTTGCACCTTGTCATGGATGGAAATGTTTCCAATCCCATTCAATGCATTTTACCTTTTTATCTTATTTCTTTTTATTTCAAGAGAATAGATGGGGAAAACTGCCCTGGCATCGTGACTAGTGGTGACAGTGTTACTCACAAGCATTTCACGGAGATGAGAAGGATGGCTCATAATGAGACCCCCTTTCTCTTTTCTATGCCACCAAGAGACACTACCCTGACGTGGTGACCATTTGAATGGTAGTATCATACTGCTACATGCCCATGGACCTAATAGGCTGGCTCGTGATGAGACCCCCTATCGCGGGGGTCGCTGAGCCTCGGGTCGCTG
>SNQJ01S0021125.1:96271-112951 GCA_010110895.2 Picea sitchensis | reverse complement strand
GCCCATGGACCTAATAGGCTGGCTCGTGATGAGACCCCCTATCCTCCAACTAGGTCTTGATTTTATTATTTTATGGGTCCCTCCATTTCTTGCTGGAAAGCCTTTTATTGCTTTCTCAGGGATCCCTAGGCGAAGCATCTAAAGGTTTTTTTCTTTTGTCTTTTATCTTTTTCTAGCTACTTTTACCCTCTGGGCCTTTAGCCCCCTCTTCCCACAAGGTAAGGTACAACCCTTTGCTAGCTTGGAAAACCGAATTCTCGAACCAATGCAGGGGATGGATGAGAGGGAGAATGATGAAAAGTGATAAGTATGGTGGGAATGGACGATGACCTTTCATGAACCCACCCAGTGGAAACTCAAATATTAAGATAACCAACTTGCTAGGGAATCATGTCATTCTCCCCAGGTGTGGACAAGTGGAAAGGCATAAAGTCCAAGCACACGCCATGAAGAAAAAATAATTAAATGCACATATTAAAATGTTTTGAGAATCAGAGTGACACATACCATGATACTTAGACTCATTACCTCTTGGAGCAAGACCCATTTCTGATGAAGGACCAAGTTGATGGGATGGATGTTGTTGCAGTTGACAGGATGGAGTCACTAAAGAAGAAATATGGGCCCTCCAGGGCTAGGCTCAATTCAATATGGCTCTTGGTACTCCATGTCTAGGACCTATGGGCCTCGAGAAATAATCTCCTTAGTTATCCCTAGTCTAGGGGATAACAATAACATCATTATAAGTGAATTAAATCAATAAATGATCCACCTAAGCATGTTCATCAAAGATCACTATATCAAACAATTAATTTATCAAAGACATTATGCGAATTTTCAAACTTGAATATGGGAGGGTTGACGAGGTGTCTTATTGGGTAGATATTTCCCTAGGTTAAGGAAAGTTTCCAGGAGATCCCTCTCTAAGCCATGTAAAGTGGGTGAGGTGGTTGGGGTCAAGACTCAATGGGAATAGGGCTCATGACATACAAGAGGTTGTAGTGTCTCATTCATGGGTTCCTTTGTAGAGGGTGTGTGGTACCTTCATCTGCAATGCACTTTTTCCAAGCCCATTATTTTTCACTCTTTCATTCTTTCATAATTTTAAGGAAAGGTTGAAGGACACTTCCCTGGCATGGTGTCCAGATAATGGAAGTGTCACCCACAAATACCTAGTGGAAATGAGAAGGTTGGCTCGTGATGAGACCCCCTTTCTCTCATCCATGCAACTAAGAGCCATTACCCTGGCTTGGTGACCAGATGATGGTAATTTCTTACCACTATATATTCATGGACATGATAGGTCGGCTCCTGATGAGACCTCATATCCTTCAACTAACCTTTTAAGACTTATTTATCAAATTTTATTGTGGGTCCCCCTTTACTCAAAGATAAGTGTTTCATTTCTCTCTTGGGTGATCCCCAGGAGAAGTATCTAGAAGGTTCATACATAGGATTTTATATTTTACCCAACATCAATCCCTCTGGGCCTTCAACCCTTTTTTCCCATAGAATGAGGGACAACCCCTTCTTGGGTCAATACACCCTAAAATCCCAATATATAAGAAAATGGGGGGGAATAGTGATGGAAAGTGGTAACTATGGTCGAGAACAATATGATGGCTCTTCAAGGGAGTTCCTAGTATCAAAACCATCCCCAAGGAAGACCACTTACTAGGGAAAAATGTCAACCACCAAGGTGAATCAGGGAAAAAGGCATAATGTCCAAGAATATATCATGAAATCTAGATAAATATAAGATACAACATACTCAAATGGCTTAAATATTGAAATGGTGCTTGCCATAATACTGACTTGTATCTAATGAAGCAAGGCCCACTACCTTCTAGAATCCAACTGATGTGATGGATGCCATCTGGAAATCTGCGACCATCTGTGGTGTTGAGGGGGTCTCCATCTGTGCAAAAGGATATTGTTGGTCATGTAGTCTCTCGACACTCCATATTTGCAACTTGAGGGCCTCGAGACATAATCTCCTTAGTTATCCACAAAATGGGGATAAAAAGGACCACATACATTTGAATGTATTAGGTATAATATTTCTTTGGATCTATTCTCACTACTTGGGAATGAGTTCTTAATATTCTTCCCAAGTGCACATCCTCTACAAACACATTCATGCATGAATTATAATTATGGTATGCCTACAACCATCTGTTTTAGAGATGGAAATTATTGATAATGAAGGTGAGGATACCTTCTATGCCATAACTCACTAGGGTTGATTTCATCATGTATAATAGCTTGAGTATCCTAACCTAGGAGGTTATACAATCTTCCTTCACAAATTCCAATGACTCTAACATATTCTATATTTTAATCTTTAGACAATACAAAAACTTTTCCATATACAAAATCTACTCTATCTCCTTTCTCTTTCAAACATGACATAGATACTAGATTCTTTTTCAAACCAGGAACATATAAGACATTACTGAGATGAATAGAGTTACATGACTCCATCTTGATAGTATCTTGTCCAATTCCCTTGACTCATATGAGTTGTTATCTTCAAGATCCACTTTATAAGGTGTTTCCTTTTCCGTCATCCTTGAGATAATTTCATAGTCACCTGTCACATTCCTTGAAGCTCCACTATCAATCAACCACATTTCATGTTCAATAGATCCTGTAAGAGTTGAGTTATAGAAGAAATTTGATTCATCATGCTTGGCCTTCTTTGAAGGTTCTTCATCTTTGGTAGATGAAGCATGGTGTCTCTCCTTTCTCTTCTTTGTTATTTTAGGACAATTTCTTTTGTAGTGGCCATAATCATGACATTCAAAACATTGTACTTTTGACATATCTCTTTTGGATTTCTTTCTTGAATCAAATCTTTTCTTTCCACCATGTCTCTTGAACTTTGTTTCAAAGGCTTGAGCTTCTTCTTCCTTTTGATTCTTTCCATTAGAGTTCAACATTGTCTCTTCTTGTGCACAATAGGTCCAATGTTCTTCCAGCGTTGGAAACTTCTTCCTTGTATTCATGCTTGCAACAAATGCATCCCATGATATGGAAAGACCATTGAGTGCTATGTTTAGAACTTCCTTTTCTGGGATAACTTCTTCAATATCTTGTAGTTGATCTCTCAAATAAGAAATATTCACAAAGTATGAAGCTATAGTGTCATCCTTAGTCATCTTTGTGTCATGAAGTTCATTCTTCAAACTCATCACTTTTCCAATATTTCTGACTGAGAAGAGGTTAGTTAGGGAATCATACATCTTCTTGGATGAGTCAAGGTGAGATATGTAGGGTATCAAGTGATATTTTACAAAGTCCACAATGATATTCATATCATTGATGTCATTATCCTTGAACTTCTCCATTGCTGCAAAATTATGAGGTCCCTTCTGTTTTCCTGCTTCAAACTGTGGTTCCATGATCTTGCCTTTCATGATATCCAGGACTTTATTCTTGGCTAGGATGAGTTCAATATTTGTCTTCCAGGATCTGAAGTTTGAATCCCCTTCTAATATTTTTTATGACTTCATAGAGTAGGTCACGGCTGCGTCGACTTTAACTTTTACTTCGTCAACCTTTGAATTTGACCAAAAACTCAACCTTTACGCCTTGGTTAGCTGAGAGTACCAAGAGGTGTGCTAGGATAATGTGCACTAGAATATCTAGGAATTAGGTTAAGAGCTTTGCTTAAGGTGCCTCAATAAGAGGGTTAGGGTTTTGTTACTGCAGCAAAAACTCTGACTGCAACTACAACTATAACTGGTGCCATAACGAGAAAATAATCTCCCAATCTACCTTCCAGTGGTTAGACTATCCAAAGATCGTGTGGGCCCATAACCTATCAAAATAATATGTGTGCTCATTTTCACCATAGATAATATCTCAATATTGTTACCCAACCATAGGCACAAGGCCACCCCTAAGCACCTTAACCTTGAAATATAGAGTAATTCTAGAAGCAATCACTAGAACCAATAGCCAACCAAGGTAGTGTACCTCTCTCCAAATCTAGTGCACCAAGCAAAGAAACCAAACCATAATCCAAAGACCTATTCATTATTGCAACAACTGCAACTCTCCTCCAATCATGCACATCACTAGTCCTTATGAGGTTGTGAATGAGTTGTGTCCAAATGAGCTCAAATGCCCTATATTTATAGTTCTCCAAGTCAACTAACTTGGACAACTTATCTTTCCTGGAGGCCAACAACTTAATACTAAATATTCTCTTGATCTGACTTGTCTTCTAGGTTTCTTATTCATGTGTTAGGGTTTTTCTATCTTTCGGGAATATTATAATCTAGTCAAAGGTTACATGTGGAGGTTAATATCTCTCGCATCTACCTTAACATAAAAATGTTGCAGCCTGGGCCTAATTCCATCATTGATAGGTGACCTTGTGCTCAGTAGATGACAAACCATCATTTTTCATTGACTGAGCGGTTTCCCTTGTGTTGGAAATCAACAACAATCATCACACATAGGGGTTTGTGAGACACCTTGGTTTCCATATGACCCCATTGGTGGAGTCCTCACCTTTGTTAGTGGTATTCATTATTGGTTCCTATTCAGAGAGTATATGTTGTGCACTATTCCATCTGGTGCATTTCAGAGTCATACCTCGGTGTGGTCCTTACAATTTGTTTGTCTGAGTCCTTCCAAATCTTTGGCCTTCTGCTACCCCTCATGTTGGATGATGAAGGATTCCTTAATGTCTTCCTTCCAACGGATCTCTTCCTATTGATTTAATCACATATTTCTCTAGGACATGGATCGATAGTCATGTTTTGTACCTTGGAGCTTATAGTCACCAGTGGAAGGTTCCCTCATTATTGATAGTGGGAATACATCAATGTCTCCTAATCGATAGATTCTACCAGGTGTTTGACACCAACTCATTTATTCACACTTGTTAGATTGTATCAGGTACCTTGACCACCATTATCATTATCGGTGGGTTGTCTCACATTTGTTAATGATATACATTAATGATCAGTGATCAAATGGAGTCTCACTATGTTCAACCCCAACACATCTATTCACATGGTGTAGACTTGAACCACTACGGATTGTTCTGAAGACTTTGGGTGAAGTACGAGCATCAAATGTTTTGTGCTCCTACCTGACATATATTGATTGGACCACCCCACAGATGTTGGTACATTCATAGAATAAATTTGTTCACTCGATTGGTTCCAGATATCCTCTATTTTGATTTTGAGACATAGCTCCACTATGTATCCATTCATGGCTATGATATACTTTTACGTGGATCCACTATGTATTCCTTGTGGTCATTATTGTTACTTTATATATATCACATGGATGCACTGTCTATTGTTTTTTTCCATGGATTTCAGTCATACTTTCATATATTCCATGGATCCACAGTGTACTTGATTTGGCAGCCATGCTTAAATTACTCTTGAGCACAGGTATGCCCAAATCGGGAAGATAATACTCTTACTTAATCTCTGCTGACGGTTTATGTTCTTGGATCAATTTTTTGAGAACATTCATTGCATATACTTAAATGCATCCTCACCTCTTAGATTTATAATGTATTTCAGACATCAATTGTCCTTCTGACCTCACACATTAGGGGGCATTTGTTATAGCACAAATTGCCACATCAATTGCATTTTTTATATTGCTTAGTCCTTTTCCCTGGATTGCAAAATCAAATACCATCCTCCTTCATCAAAATCACCTAAAAAACAATATTTTTGTTTCCATCTATGAGTCACCTATGTGTGAACCGCAAATGTCCGCTATTTTCTAGTTTAACAATCGCTTAAAAAATGTGAAAAAATAAAGATATTCCACATTTTCAGGCAGGATTTTCAATTGGGATTGTTCCAAAACTTCCCTTGGCTCATACACAATGAAATAAAACCACATAAACCTCTTGAGGATAGTATAAAAGAACCTATGAGGGAATGGATGAGGGGGACAACCTTGGTGTAAGATTACGCTGACGATTTGCAAGATTCCCTATTTCCCTGAGCCTCTGAGTAGCATCCCCTGATATGGAAACGTATTTTCCAGCATTCCTTCCTCTCTCATATATGACTATAGCGTGTGTTCCTATCCCTTATATGTCATTTGAGGAAGAGCCATTGTGTTGAGTTGATGCTTGAAGGACCAATGAAGGAACTTGGGTGGTTGGCTTCGAGGTAGTGTTGGTGGTTAGAGTCGGGTTGTAACTACCTACTTATATTGTTTTCAATAAAAGAAGTTTATTTCCCTCCATATATGTTCAAATTGATTCAATCTATTGATATATGTTAGTCTTCTTCATATACTTGAATTTTTGCACATTATATGTATAATTTGAATTCATAACTACCTTTTTACAACACATAATTGGTCTCCTTTTGCAGGTTGATACCAATAGAGATCGGGATCAAATCAAAGGTCTAGAATGAGGATCTACATCAGACGTAGGATACTATGTGAGAGACCTCTTGATCCAGGTGGATATTGGTGGCCACCCACCTATTCCAACTGGCTCCTCTTGACAATTTTTAGTTCATCACATTCTTCGGTAATTATTTGTGATTGTGGGTTCTACACTTTTGGGGTTGTCTGAATCCATAAAAATCTTCCAGGTGGATTTTGGTGGCCACCCACCTAATCCAACTGGCTTATTTTGGACGTTCTCATGTCAGTACATCTTTCTGTACTTCTAGGGCCGTTTTGGGGCCCTAAATAGTTTTTTTTTGGCTTACCATAATCAAACTGTAGATAGAGTCAGAGTTTGGTGACATAATGTGTATTTCTCAAAAATACCTTTCTAACGGGCTATCACACGCCCAAAACAGAGTTTGTATGCAAACTTTATGACCCCGAGAAGTTGAGGTATCAACTTACCCATCAGGCCCCACATAACTTTTGACGTTTCATCTCCTAGGGTTAGGTTTTTGGATTCTAGTGTTTTGGAATTAATGAGTAATGTTAAAAAGGCCTCTAGAGCCTCATTGTAGTTATTATTCTCAGACAAATGCGAGTAGTAGCCACACCTCTTCTCAGAGATAACTACCACCATTCGAGCAAGTTGTTTCCAGTTCTACAGTTTTACAGTTTCATCCCATTTTATTTATTCAATAGAAGTTATTGTTCACTGGATATTTGTTGTTGTCCTACGTATCTCTGTGTTATTGTATTCAGTTTGTTATTCATTTTGTTCCACTCATAAATTCGGAACAGTGGTATCAAAGCGGTCTGCTCTTCATTTATTTTTCTTCATGCATGTCCCTAACAAGATATGGGTACAAGAAGTTGGGACTCGAACCAGTCAAACCTTTGCAAGATAGATCACACTGAGATTGACAACAACCCATGGGGGAAAAGAAGAAATATGATGGAGTAGGAGATCCTTTAAAATGTTGCTCGAGGAAGCCCTTGCGCGACAAAGGAACAAAATAATGGAAAATTTTGTACAAATCCTTCGATGGCTGCCCACAGGAGACACATATTCATCAAGTGGCCATGCAACCCCCTTCAACTTACAAGTAAATTTTGATATTCCATTATTTGAAGGATTGATAGATGTGGATGTTGTAGATAAATGGTTGAATCTATTGGAAGGGTATTTTTTGGTCCACAATTTTTTCAACAGGGAAAAGATTACTTTTGCACTCCTCAAGGTCGTCCCCCATGTTAAACATTGGTGGGATACTTACTCTGAGAAAAGGGCCATAAAGGAATATAAAATATTTGTGGTCGCCCCCACATGGGATTCCTTCAAGGATTCCATTAAAGAAAAATACTACCTTGTTGGAAGCTACTAGCACCAGTACACAAGATGGACCACGTTGCATTAGGAAAGGGACTAGACAGTACCATATTTCACCAATATTTTCCATACCATGCACACCAAATTGGGTATCAAAGACTTTGAACAACATCTGGTGCTCAAACATCATGATTGTCTTCATATATACATTCAAACATAAAAGGATTTTCTGTACATCACATCATTAGGTGTGACTTATAGATATGTTGTCAAGATCGAGCATAAATTTAAGCAGAAGAGGCGAGAGTTTGGATCTAGAAACTCCTCACAGCCGAAGCAGGGAAAAGGCAACCCCAACCCACAAAGAAAGGGATAGAGAAAAGATGTCCACTCTCACGACAACTAGTTCAAGCCGCAACACAAGAAGGGTAATGAGAAGTCGAAGAAGGACACGGGAAAATGATGTGAATACCATAAAATCCCTTGGCACAACAACGAAGAATGTTGCTCCAAGCAGTCACTAGTGGTTGAGATGAAAGCTTCTGAGTTAGAGGCAGATTCTTACTCCAAATCAAATCCAGAAGGAGGGAAGCATATTATCGATGTTGAACCCAATGCCACTATCACTACCACCAAAGTCTAGCCAAGTGGTAGTGAATGGGAATGCCTCTTTCACTTAAATATGTGGGTAAAGGGGGATCCTCTTCATTTCATTGTCGATAGCGGCAGTCAGATGAATCTGATCTCAGCAGAGATCATCAGGCGGTTGGACCTGTCGATGACACCGCACCTGTAACCCTACACTGTCGGTTGGTTTTTCCAAGGAAGAGATCTTTGCATCAACCAATAGTGTCATATGTCCTACGACATCAAGCCCTTCAAAGACGAGGTATTGTGTGATATTGCTCCCCTTGAAGTTTGTGATGTTCTTTTAGGAAATCCATATTTGTGGGAGCCACATGTTGTGTATGAGTCTAGACCCCCTAGTGTTATTATTAGTTTAGGTATACAATTGTACATGATACCATAGGTAGCGCCACCTACTGCTATTTCTTTAATCTCTGCTAAGAAATGTAGTAAGGTCATTTCACAGAACAAGAAGTTTGTCTTCTTTGTTATCCATGCTCACAGTAAGAAAAAAATTTCATCCACATCTGTTGCCTCTACACAAAGCCTCTCTTTGTAGCAGAAGCAAGTGGACAGGATCGTGGAAGAGTACAGAGACATCTTCTCCTCACCCACCAGGTTATCAACGCACTTCCAAGCAAGCATCCAATTTATCTAAACTCCTGTGCATCTCTATCTAATGGGCCAGTCTATCATTTCTCGTTGATGGAAAATGATGAAATCAAGCATCAGATCCAAGAGACACTCCAAAAGGGGCACATCAGACCTATCTCCTCCCTTGCGAAAGCCCGATTGTAATGGTGCAAAAGAAATACAAGACCTGGTGGCTATGCATTGATTATAGAGCATTAAAAAAAATCACAGTCAAGAACTGGTACCCAATTCCCTACATTGATGAACTTATTGACCAACTCAAGGGGGAAACATTCTTCAACAAGATTGACCTAAAGTCTAGCTACCACCAGGTTCCCATCGAACCAACTGATGTATGGAAGACAACTTTCAAATCTAAATAAGGTCTCTTCAAATGGTTGGTCATGCCCTTTGGCTTAACAAATGCACCAACCAATTTCATGAGGTTTATGGATGATGTATTGAGACCCTTCACCAATTATTTTGTGGTGGTATATCTAGATGACATCCTCATCTTCAACAAAACTTGGGAGGAGCACATGCAACATATTCAACAGGTTTTGAGCACTCTGCGACAACACAAGCTATATGCCAACTTGGAAAAATGCTCCTTTGGCATGAACATGGTCCAATACTTGGGATACATTATTGATGAGCATGGGGTACATGTGGATCTAGCTAATATCCAAGTCATCTATGATTGGCCAGCCCCAACCACACTAACCGAGCTTCAGAGCTTCTTGGGACTTTCTAACTTCTACCGACAGTTCATGTTGGGATTTTCCCATATTGCATGGGCCCTCAGCCAAGTGACCAAGGGCGGTGGAAGGGAAAACTTTTCATGGGGGAAGGTACAAAAACAAGCATTTGATGATCTAAAGCATCACTTGTGCTCAGCTCCAGTACTCTCCTTACCCGATCTACAAGAACCATTCGAGATTGAGACCGATGCATCCGACTATGTTGTAGGCACAATTCTCACTCAACACAGCTATCCGGTAGCATACTATAGTGAGACAGTCTTAGATACCGTCCGGAAATACCCCACCTATGAAAAGGAAATGTATTCCATTTTGCAAGCCTACCATCAATGGAAACATTACATTCTAGGAAAGGAGACAATCATCCACACTGATCACAAGCCTCTGTAGTTCATACAGACACAGGGGAAGTTGCAGAACAAGTGCAATCAAAAGTGGTCCACGTACCTGCAGAAGTTCCATCTCAACATCAAGTATAAGACAGGGATCACAAATCGTGTCATTTACTACCTCAGTCAACCTCCCATGGCTACACTCACCACCATGATCCATTCCAGTGGACATGAGGCTTCTAAGTGGCCCTAACTTTATCAACGAGATCCTGAATTCGCAACCACCTATCAGCTCTTCGGTATAGGTGTGAATGTCACCGATTTTCACATTCAGGATGGATTTTTATTCCATATGGGCCATATGTGTGTTCCCGCAAGCAAGCGTGAAAATCTGATTTGGGAGGCTCACTACAGTCGGATGGCAGGGTATTTTGGTCCAAAGAAAACTGTGGTCATTCTATTGAAACATTTTTATTGGCCAAAACTTTGACGACATGAGAAAGTATATCATATATTTCACTTCCTATGCCATTGAAAATCCAACCATCAAGAAGTAAGGCTTATACACCCCTCTTCCTACTCCCGAGAGGCCTTGGGAATCCATCTTGATGGATTACATGTCTAGCCTTTTGTCCACCAAGCAAGGTAATGATTGTGTATTTTTGGTGGTTGATTGATTTTCAAAGATGGCCATTCTCATAGCCTGCAAGAAGAGCATCACTGCGACAGATACTACCAAACTCTTCTTCGAACGAGTGTGGGTCCATTTTAGGATACCACAAACGATAATATTCGATTGGGACAACACGTTCCTTAGCACATTTTGGTCGATTTTCTGGTCACTATTGGACACCAAGTTCACTAAATCCACTACCTTCCACCCTCAAACCGATGGCCAAACAAAGGTCGCCAATTGGATGATTATGCACATTTTACGCATGTATAACTCTAAGCATCTGTGTACATGGGATGAGATTCTTCCCTATGTTCAACACAACTACAACATGGCTCTCCATAGCTCCACCGACCATATCCCCTGTTGTTCCAGAGTCTGTACTTAAGGATTTAAAAAGTACAGTGTCTAGGCATCCGAAAGTTAGTAAGATGTAAAAAGGGAGAAGGGTATACTTTCGGGAAAGGAAGCTAGGGTTGATTTCTAGGTTGTCGTTTTCTAGCTTCCAACTGTTCCTGGATGCTTATATCCCTTTCAATTGCATCCCATGAACGTTCAATTTCTACCCGGGTGTGGGCTGTTTTAAGTATGGTGTCGAAGAGATTTAAAGCAATATGGGTTTGATCTGTCAAACAAGGTTCTATATTGGGTTGTCTTACAATAGGGATAGTCATAGAGGAACATAAAAATTAAAGAAATCCAAAAGTGTTTATGTTGTATCAATTTGATTTTATAAAAGAGAACTTTAGAAATCAATATTAAAAGCAAATTGCAAACCAAAGGCCTTTTTCCATAACTGCGTTATATTGAAATAAACGGTGTATGAATTATGGAGAAAAACATTAACCTGTCTATAGAATAAGGCTCCTATCAAAAGAGAATCTCACTCTGTAAACAGAAGAAGAAAATAAGATAAGAAATGGTCTGATGAACCATAAAATATAACAACCTAAATATTTACAGGTCTTGTACCTTCTAGTAGCCGATACAGAGGAAAAACTGTAAACAATAGATAGTTAAATATTAATCACTGCAGTAGAAGTTTTACTAAATTGCAATGAAACATTCATCAGATATATATAAGTGAAATAAGAATGAATATGAAATAACAAAGAGAACAAACTCATAACACAATAGTGACGGAATTAGGAATCTCCGGATTGCTTTGTATTAAGTCTTGGAAAGAGACAGTCTCTATTACAGTTAATCAAAAAGGTCCAGCCTTTTTTCTTTCTTCAAAATGTATATTTATATGAATTTTTACGCATTTGAATCTCAATAGTTCCACAGGTTTTCGGTTACAATCAAAAGGAGTTGAAATGTTTCGTTTATTTATCTCTGTTTTCATCTGGTACCCGAAACCTGCCTCTTCGCATGCTCCTTGCAAATAACGCACTTCTCCACCAGCTGTGATATCAACTTAGATGGCTCAGCTTGATTATTTGCCTCAAAAATATAGCAGTCTTTCATCAATAGTGGCAGCTTTCCTTCCACCTGTTGATCTTTGGCATTGATAGAGCATAACAACATACTCGGTTTAATTAGCCATTTGTCTATTTGCACTATGTCTGTTTGAGTTATTTGTGATATTTCAGATAATTCTCTTTCTTCATTTTCCTTGATATTTAGCATATATTTAGCTGTATTGATTTGACCCAGTATCTCCATGCCACTTTCACCATCGGAACCCAAACAAAGCTCACTTAACAAGCCGAAAATTTCTTCGCAAGATTTCCTCATATTCATAGCTTGTTGTTTTCCTTCGGATATATTTCGCTCCCATTCTTTCAACAAGATATTACCCCTGGTCTGATCTGCGATGGGAAAACTAGAACTAGTGCTTGCTTCCCTTCTCGTTGTGGCTATAATAGCCTCCTGGAAAGCCACCCGAGCTTCTCCGGCATCCCTTTCTTTAAGAGAGAGTTTTTCCAACACCTGATCAATGAGTTGGAAAGTGGCTTTGAATTGTTTCCACTTTTGCAAGCAAACCCTGCTGAGTCGTCGATAACCTTTTTCTGATTTCTATTGCTTGGGATTGAAATATCCCGATATCGATTACCTACCTTTCGGCGAATTCTAGTTTGGCCCAAAGATGGTCTATTAATTCTCCCTGCTAGCTTATCTGAGTCTGACTCGTCTGAACCTTCAATTGTGTCTGTTTGAGATCGACTTTAAGCCGCTCAATTTATTTTTGATCTTCTATTCTTGCTTGCTCTAAAGTCGCACTTGTCAGATCTTTAGCAGCAGCCTCTGCTGTGGCTAGTTTATCCTCTAGTGTCTTGATCAAATGATTTTTTCATTTTAGCTGATCTTTTAGGGTCCCGAATGAATATTGGTTTTCCGTGGCAAAGGCACCCAATGTTCCTACTATTAGCGTCATGAATTCTACTTTCTTCATATTTTTCTCATCAGTTAAAATTTTAAATTTCTTAGAGACAGTACCTACCTCTTGTTAGATTTCTTGTCTCACAACCACTTTCCTCTTCTTATCGAAGAAGAATTCATTTGAAGGTAGCTCTTCAACTGATATAGGTGTCAGTTTCTCACCCAAAATCCAACCTGCATCCGAGATTTCCTTTGCAGACTGCAGGGGGGTAATGGAGGCGATGGGATTGCCGACCTGTTTAGAAGATTTCCCGGGAGTAATGAATGAGGTTGACTCGCTTGGAGGACCGGAAGCCTCGGCTTCCTATTTTGGGCCCCTAGCTTTCTCTTCTTTATCCTGTTGTTCTTCTTGGCCGGGTGGTGAACCTTTAGAGCCTCTGACTTTAGTTTGCTGCTCCTCTTCTATCGTCAGATCTTCACCCCGTAATACTGGAGGAAGGAAAATTTTCCTATGCTCTTGGAATCTGACAACATCGGCCAGCTCTTCAAAAGACAGGGCTTGTATTCGAGCCAAAACCTCATCATAAGATTTCACGCCTCAGAAAATATCATCATGAGGCAAGTTTTCGTGCCCAAATCTTTTAAGGCCACAACTGGCCAAATAATTACTCACGACCCTATGTGGATTGTGTTTCTTGAATTCGATATGGACCAAATTTATATATTCTAGAGCTGCTGCCTCGGCCTTTGCATGCTGGAATTCTAATAATGAATAGGTGTTTAAATGAACAGGAAAAGGTGGCCATACCTTTTTTGAAAACCCTTTCAGTTCTTTACTTATACTGTCGATTACGGTTTGCCTGGCGATCTCACAACAAGCCAGCCTGTCGGGTATAAGCAAGGGTAAAGCATGCGAAGGGATGGAAGCGACGAAAACCCTGATGTATGAAAATTCTTTCTCCACATACCAATCGGCCACTCTGCTTAAAATTTTCGTGATGCTATCCGATATCTTGGGTGGCGGATTACTGAAGATGGCAACATGCATCGGTACCATTACCCAGTTGAATATTTTGTATATGAAATCCGAAGCCTTGTCCTCCCAAAGTTTAGAATGGTATACATGGACTGGCTCGGCATCTGATGGATCCCAGCTCCAATTCATCAAAGGAAAATGCGTCATGGAACATACTGCGTCCATGAGGTATGCGGACATNAAAAATGAAGCAGCTTTCCCGCTCTCTTTCTGTGTCCGATATTCTGTAATCCGATTGGTCAGACTATCGGACAACAATTTGGCCCAGTCAAAAGAAGAGCCTTCTGCTACTGAGTATATCAAGGGCACCCATTGGAGGAAAAAATGTGTGTTGTCTTCTCTCCCGTACAATCTATAGGTCATCATCACTACATATTTGAACTATGGTTCCAAAGAAGATATGGAATAAATTACATTGTTGTCTTCCCTGAACTTCGTTGGGTGTGAGACCCAATCCTTAATCAAATCAGATAAAATTTTCGCGTATTGCTCGCATTCCTTTTGTTTAAAACCATCTAGAAACTCTGCACTGTACGTGAATTCTGACGTGGGTGGTCATTTTTACATCGCCTATAAGTTTTCTGGTCTAAAGGTCCCAACAATGACCTTCTGCTCATTGATGATGGTTCTGGTAGGGATGTCTACATGATCCAGCGCCCATCGGATCATGTCATAGTAAGGCAGAAGGCATGACCTGGCCACTACTTTGTGCATATCTGCCTAGACAACGATCTTGTATTTGGTAGTCATGTCGTCTTTCTCGTTGTCACTGGAATCTTCCGAACAGTTCACCACATCTGATTGCAAAACCTTTGAGACATATGACCAGGTTCGCATGGAATCAATGCTCTGAGGTGAAGTATCCGAAACATTATCAGAACCTTGTCCTGAAGCCTCAGCGCTTGCCTTGGATGCTTTTCGTGGGGCCATGACAGCGGATTGTAACTTATCTCTTCTGCAATAAAAACGCGTATACATATAGAAGTTAGCTTACAGAGAAAAACTTCTCTGTGCAGGATAGAAATGAACTTTATGAATAAAATAGGAAGCAAAAGATCTATATCTTCGAACATTTAACACATCGATGTCCTTACGAATAGAACGGTCCAATCATATTTAGATAAAGATTTTGGCAATAAAAACCATATCCTTACTTTGTCGTTTCGCCTTATTTCCAATTAATGCCATAAAAATTGACGGTTCGTGGGACAAGCTGGCGTAAGGAACATTTGAAATTACCTCTTAAACTATGCATTATTATCATTTTCATTAAACATTGATTATGGTTGGCTTGACTTCCTTAATCAGATTTAAATCAATCATTTCGGCATTCGTCGTATCGAGACTTTCAAATCTAACCTTTCGACCCTCTAAAACCCGAGATTGCGATGATTATACTTAATTAAGCAAGGACGTAACTAGGATTAAGTGTTTTAATTTATTACACTTTAATTTATATCATGACTTTGCGGCTTAGAACTTCAAAGGTATTGTTTCTAGGAGGAAAGTATGTCGAGTCGCGAAATCCCGAAGAGCTTAAATCATGGTCAAGACTAATCAACCTTGATTCTAACCCGAGTTACTTAGGTAAAAGTTTTGTGGCTTCGTCTTTCAGAGTTTTAGCTGTAAATTTTTAGGAGAGAGTGAACGCCGAGATGCGAAATCCCGATAGCATTTGATTGGGGTTTACATGGTCCCACTCTTAGCTTTCACCTGAGGTAATCTTTTGAAACTTTTCATGACCTCGCACATCGGGGTTTGTAAATATTGTGACTTGTAACCCCCGAAGAGTGATATTCCGAGGTACGAAGAGAAACAACCTTTGTTTAATGATAAAGTGGTAACTTATGAAACATCACATCTCTCGCTATTTCGCATGTCGAGACTATTGAGATTTTCAGTAGGTGAATGTCATGAAGCGAAAAAGAACTTAAGAACTGACATTTGACCTTTAAAATAGATTTGAACCAAATGAAAAAGGCGGCTCCAACATAGGCTCCAACTAGGGATCACGTTTCCATGTGAGGCGAGAAGAACAGTAGACCACGTGCATGTATTGGGTAAATGGAGTCACTGGTTTCACTTCTGTGAAACTTGCTTTAGGGAAAAGATAAATAGAAGGAGGAAGAGATTTTTGTCTTTACTGTTGTAAGGCTTCAATACTCAAATATATTTCTTACTCAGCTATATTCCCTTTCGCAACTTTCTCTTTCTCTTTACTGAGTTTAGCTCTGCATTAGGAAAAATCAAAACAGTTCTAGGAAATCCAACAGATCTTGCAGTTTTTAGCTTACACCCAACGAAATTTATTTTCATTTTTTAATCGGGGAGTCCCATCTGGACTCAGGATGTGGATCCCGTCTTGAGAAAGTTGATCACCATAGCTGTTAGGACCACATATTGTACCCTTTTTTCCCATACTTTTTTCCATTGTTATACCCTTGATCACCTGTATTTAGACTTATATTATCATTTCATCTGATCATTCCAAGGTATACAACGTCCTTTCTCATTACTATATGCTTAATCTGTTTTGCATAATATTTTACATTACTTTTGTACTTAACCAT
>SNQJ01S0021125.1:42146-96261 GCA_010110895.2 Picea sitchensis | reverse complement strand
AGGAACTAAGTGCTTTGTTTTCTGTTAGATAGAGTTAATTGTTTTCTGCATTATTGTTTTTGTTGAAGTATTTGTTTGAGAGTAAGGGTCCTATTCTCTGATTGCAGAATAGTTGTTCTTTCCCATTGCAAGTATTATTTTAATGTAATCCAGGATTCTTAGATTGATCTTTAAGGAATGAAATACGGAGGTTACTTTCCTGTGATTTAATTCAAAGCTTCAGTTCATTCAAGCAAGTAAAATTAGTATAGATTTCTTTACTACAACACTAAGTTTCTTTTGGAATTGAGCATATACTGTGCGTGGTTATCTTTGAAACAAAAGACTTCCCTGGGTTGATAATTTATATTTCACTTGGTTGTTTAAAATTAATTAAGCAATTATAGTGACCAACAATAGCCAAGTGAAATTCATGTATAACAGCCTTACAGATATCTCAGACATTGCTTCACTACCATCGGGCCTGTTCAGTACCCCAGTGAAGTTATCTACCCCTTCTTGTTGAATTTCCTTTCACCGTTTCGAAATGTATTTATGCATTTAAATGCTGAGACGAGGGCAATCATTTCTGAATTTCCTTTCATCGTCTCTTTAGACTAGATGTATAATTAGATATAAATTTCCTTCCATCATCTGTCTTATAATTTTCTTTTTAGAATACAAAGTGGGGGCAATCAGATTGTATGAGGGGCGATATCTGCGTAATATTTTGCAATATAGGTCCGTCAACTTACTTTGATTACTTGGTGCCAACCTTCCTTTGACTTTCACAACACCTTGGTCCGCAGGGAGAAAAAAGGGGGAAACATTTTCTGGGGGTTTTCCTTCGAGTAAGCCTTAACCCTTCGAAACTGTTGAAAAACCTAGAAAAGTCAGGATCTACCTACGCATAACTTGTTTAGTAAGAGACCGAGGAGTTGTGAAGACCAGCCGTCTTTCCAAAACACGCTTACAACTTTCAAAGTTTAAACATAATCTCTTCTCCCTACGTATATAAATCCGAAAAGACATCTGGCATTTTCAAGAAGACAAATCTGAAGACCGAAAGAAAGGTGATAGACAGATGCTTGTATGCTGAGGGGCAGGGGTCGAAAATTAAAACCGCTTTTTGAAAGCCCTTCCCCAGAGATGCTTCACTTTCTGTTTGTTTTACTACCACCTATATGTGTTTTAAGTAAAAAAATATTTGGATCCAGAGCGAGTAACTGTGCTTTTTAATAATCGATTGAGTAAAAACATTAGATTTATGGGACTTTTATGATATTTTGGAGACCTTTGCTTTCTTAAGGGACAAAATTTTCAGGAGTTCATACCTTTACCTTACCATTTTTAAAATAACTGAAAACCTTTTCTATCACCTGTTTTCGGCTAATGTAAATCTCCGATACATGACCTTCTGTTTTCTCCATTCATTTGTTTAGTTTGCGAACCAAAATCCTGTAAACACAAAGAGTGTCCTTTTAAAAAAAAAATTAAATGTATTTGAAAACCATGTATCTCTATTTATATTGACCTAAAAAATAAAAATTGAAAACTTACCTCAAGGGAATCATGAAATAGAAAGCAAATAAAAACTGGTATATACAATGGAAAACCTCAGAGAACTAATTATGTCATGTACTGTTCTAGATAACGCCCGTTGACAGGGGCGTTGAAGATTTTACCATCTAGATTTTCTAATAAAAATGATTTTTTTTCCTTCGGAAGTTGCAACTCTAAATGGTCCATACCAAATATGATCGAATTTACCGTGTTTCACCGAATCTTCCTTCCTAGCATCCCATTTTAAGACCAAATCTCCTAGAAGAAACTCTCTGTCTTTTTTCTTACGGTCAAATAACGTTTTCATGTCGTCTTGATATTTTTGCAATCTTTCGTCCACCTCGACCCTATGTTGTTGTAATTCGATCAACTGATTTATTCTCCTTGTGATGTGGTTTGGTTCTTCTTTCTCATCTTGCCATAGTTTCATCAAGGGAAGTGCCAAGTTTATAGGTAATACCATGTCAGTCCCGTATACCATCTAGAAAGGAGAAATACCGATGGATTTTTTTGTGCCAATCCGATTTGCCCATAGTGCATATTTTAAATGTATATGCCATGATCTCTTATTCTCGTTCAACACTTTATTAATTATGTTTATCAGACTCTTGTTTGAAGATTCAGCCAGTCCATTTCCTTGGGGATAATATGTCGTAGAATGGCCGAGTACAATATTGTACTTTTGGCAAAAACTGATCATAGCCATAGATTTAAAAGCCTGAGCATTATCTGTTACTATCTTTCGGGGGCAGCTGAATCTAGATAAAATATTTTCTTCTAGGAAATCTATTACCACCAAATCTGTAGACCTCCTGGTAGGAATAGCCTCTACCCATTTAGTAAAGTAATCTGTGGCGGTTAGAATCCACTTGTGTTGAGCGTTGGAATGGGGGTTAATTTCGCCTATAAAATCCAGTCCCCACTGCTGAAAAGGAGCCTCTGTTTTGAATGGAACCAAAGGTAATGCTAGGAGTTTATGCTTTCCTGTGAATAGTTGGCAAGGGTCACAAACCCTGACTTTGGTATTTACATCCGAGAAAAGTTTAGGCCAATAATACCCTGCCCTCAGGATTTTATAAGTTGTCGCTCTCCAAGCGTGATGTCCCCCACACACTCCTTCGTGGAATTCTCTTATGAACTTCTCTGTTTCAGATTCAACCAAATAGACCAACAGGAAGCCAAGCGGGTCCTTCCAAAACAATTTGGCCTCAGATATATAGTATTTGACTGCATGTAGTTTTAGCGTTCTGGCTTTGGATGGAGATAAATCACTTGGGCAGTTCAAAGTCAGTAGGTAGGATACTATGTTTTTGTACTAGTCAGAGGATGTAAACTTCTCTTCGATCCTGACTTCACCTGTTTTCTCATAGAGCTCGTTCATATCTTCCTCTTCTCCACATCCCTGTATGTTATTTATGCTGAGGGCTCTGTAATTGGATTCAACTAAGATTTTAGCCAAACCTTGACCCTTTATCAGCGTTGTCGGCTTTATTTCCAGATCAAATTCTTGAATTTTTGTGAGCCACCATCCCCTTCTGCCATCACTGTCAAGCTGCACTATAATGTCTTTTATAGAGCTAGTAGGTACATACGTGTTTATCTTGGAATGCAATACATAAGTCATAAAATCCTTTAATGCCTTTACCATAACATATGCTTGTTTTTCCATTATATCGTATTTTAGTTCTGCATCTCTAAGACTTTTGCTGAAAAAGGCTATCGGTTGTTCGAAACCCTCCTCATTTTTTTGGAGGAGCACTGCAGCAATAGTGTGCTCAGAAGCGAATGAGAAAATGAGAAAATCCTTTAAATAGTCAGGGCTTGCCAGTATAGGTGCCTCACTTATAACCCTCTTGATACATGTGAACGATTCTTTGGCCTCTGCTGTCCATTTTACCTCTTTGTTTTTCTTTAACATACCTGTGATTAATTTCACAATTTCAGGGAAGTTTGGAATAAACCTTCTCAAAAATTTTATCTTTCCTAAGAATGACTGGATTTCCTTTACATTTCTAGGAATATTTATTGTGTCTATAGCTTAAACCCTGCTGGGGTCAATTTTAATTCCGTCTCGGGACATAATATGGACCAGGAGTTTACCTTCCCGCATGGCGAAGTGAGACTTTTTAGGGTTTAAAGACAGACCGAACCTGCGACATTTTTTGAAAGTCTGTTTGAGATGTATTAAATGGTCTTCGTCAGACTTAGAAAAAATGGTTAGATCATCGAGGTAAATAACTATAAACTTGTCTCTTTCGCCGACGAAAGCAATATCCATAGCACGCTGGAAAGTGGCACCTGCATTCATTAGACCAAAAGGCATTTTATCATACATGAATGTACCCCAGGGTGTAGTGAAAGCTGTTTTTTCTTTATCTTGTTCGTTTACAACAATTTGATTGTATCCAGAGAAATCGTCAATCATAGACATCATATTTTCTCCAAATACCTTTTCTAAGATGTGATCCATTTTAGATAAAGGATAGTTGTCCTTCAGGGAAGATTTATTCAAATTTCTGAAATCAACACATAGTCTAATCTCTCCACTCTTTTTTATGACCGAGACCAGGTTTTCCACCCAATCAGAGTATCTCAGTGGTACTATTATTTTCATGTCTAAAAGCTTCTTGACTTCTATTTCGACTACAGGTAATAACATAGGGTTGATTTGTCTAAGATTTTGCCTAAGGGTTTGATACCAGGCTTCAAAGGTATCTTGTATTCAATCACGGTAGTGTCGTAAGTCCTAAGCTCTTCGTAAGACCAAGCGAAAACATATTTATATCGTGCAAGAAAATATTTATACTTATTTTTCACCTCAGGAGGAAGATACTTTGATATTTTCACCATCCTCGGTTCTTATTTTGTCCCTATATCACAATATTCAACCTCTTCTGGTTGGGGTTGAAGAGTAGATTTTAAAGGCATGTCATTTTGATCGAAAAGTCTCTCCAGGGGGATTAGTCCCTTTGGAATCTGATTATTTTTTAAAACTAACATGCAATGGTTGGCAATTTTTTCTCAGAAATCCTAAGGGTCTTCTCCTTCTTGCATGATCCACATGTGATCATTTTGATTCTCTTGATCGATGTGGGTTTCAGAAAGTCACCCACTGATTCGAGGAACTTTCTGATCTATTCGTCATCCTCGAAAACCTATCAATGTTGTACGTTGTTCGGGATGGATGGTTTGTGCCTTACCCCTATATGGTATTTTAATTTAAAAGCCGTGGGGGGAGAGAAACTCGAGGCTGCCTTGGCTAACGAATCGGCCTGCGAATTTTCGACGCGTGGTATGAAGTGGATATTTACAGATGAGAAGAAATTTTCCATTAGATCCCAGGCACAATTTCTATACGCTCTCAATCTCGGGTGTTTGGCTTGGTATTGTTTATTTATCTGTTTGACTATCAACTTAGTGTCTCCATATACTTCTAGGTTCTTTATGTTTAGTTTCTTGGCAGCTTCCAATCCTAAAACTAAAGCTTCATATTCACATACATTGTTAGTGTAGTCTATATCCCATTGAAGCCTGTAAGAAAAAGGGACGACAAACCTATTTTTAGATGCCACAAAAAGTACTCCTGCACCGGCTCCTTCACATGACAGAGCATCGTCAAAAAACATTTTCCAAATCCCTGTACTATGCATATTTTCTGAATCTTTCTCGTCTATGCAGTTTTCTTCTGTGCAACTATCTATACCATCATCAAAAGACAAAATACAATTTCCTAGATCTTGATCAGCAATGTAAACAGGAAAATTGTTAGGATTCTCAGGATCACTCACGATATAGGCTAACCTCGTTTCCCTATATAACCTAGTAAGTTTCCCACCAAATACAGGAATTGTGGCATAAGTCATGTCCAATTGAAGGGATCCCCCAAGTTTGGCTCCCTACGACCTTGATAACAGTAATCCATATTTTGGGGGGATATCAACAATAACTACATCCATCAAAACACTTTTGACTGGGGCCTGTGCAAGGGTGACTACTAAATATTTTATCATACCTAAGCACTTGACTCTTCTTGAATCAAAAGAGTAGAGATCTCCATAAGGTCGGGTGATCTCAAGGCCTAGTCTATCCATAATAGCTTTGGGCATCACATTATGTAAAGCTCCAAAATCTAGCATGCAGTTATGCAACAGTCAATCATGCACATTTAGGGTGATATAGAAAGGGGAAATGGTGTCTCTGGCACCCTCGAAATGTGGACCGAAACTGATATTTGGCTTGTCATCTTCCAAATTTATTTCGTCTGATTGACATTCTTGGTCCGAACAACCTATCACCTTGGTTATATGTTTTCGATATGCAGTGTTTTTTGCTAATTCAACCAACAGAATCAGTATTTTGATCCTATTTATTTCATTTTCGACACTAAAACCACCGCCACCTTTGTCTGTTTCTTGGTTAAAACCTCGATGTCTTTCTTCTCTAACTTATTTGTTTGAGCTGATTTATTACTCATGAGCTTACTTACCAATGAGGGTGTTTCAGCTGTCTTGATTTCCTTAGTTTGGGTCTCAACTTCCTTTGTTTTGAGGCTCAATGAGTCTGCCTCCTTTGTTTTGTTGTTAGACATTTCAGTCTCTTTCGGGGAAGGCACATATATTTCACCTCTAGGGAGAATTTTCTTCGGTTGAGGAATCGATGTAGGTTTGTTTTTAGACCTCAAGTTATACCTCGCTTGGACCCGAGCTATCATGGAATCAGACATTTATTGGCATACAGTGAAATCATTGTTGTTTATATCATCTTCTTCATTTGATGATTGGGGTGTGTTCAATGACCTCTCATAATCTTCTTTAGTTACATAGGGCTGAGTGCAGTCGTTGCCCAAATTTGTCATGTCTTCCTCAAGTCCCTCAAAATCTTCCAGGTCATTTCTTCCTATAAAATTTTCATTTTTTAAAGGGGTTTAGATTTTTTGATCTTCATTTTTAACCTGCCTTTGTTGATTTTGAGGGTTGGGGTTTCTTCTGAATTCTCTTTTAATGAAAGGATCACTCTTAGATTGGTCTAGCTCCATTCTGGAAATCTTATTTGACAATTCTTTAATTACCCTAGCCATATCATCCATTTTGTCGTCTGTAGATCTATTAGATACTGAGGGTCCCACTTGTTCCCTAAAACATCTGGTTTCTTTGTTCCCCGTTTCTATCCTAGCTTTCAACTTACCAGAGGCCATCATGTTAGATTCAATTTCTATAGCATCATCCTGCATTCGGGTTAAGGTAGCCCCCCTCCTTTCTCTTAAGAGAAGAGCGAAGTAGGGGTCGAAAGATCTTGCGAAGGTTACTTTGGCTGCAGGTTGGGAGGGTTTGACTTCGACTCAGATCTTATTATACAGTTTATTAAATCTTTGGATAAATTCCATCACTGTTTCTGAATTTCTTTTCTTTAAATATCCAAACTCGGTTAGATAATATAAATTGTCTTTTCTCTCACCCCATTGTCTAAGAAAGGCATCTTCTAAGGCATCGTAAGATAGGATAGACCCTGCGGGAAGGCTTCGAAACTAGGTTCATACCTGTCCTTCAAAAGTTTGAAAAAATAATCTTGAATAAACGTCTTCGTGTTTCAGACCTAGAATATCAACGAACTGATCGAAGAAATTTATATGTTCAGCCGCAGTTAAGTCCCCCTCCCTTGTAAATTTTGGTAAATTTTTTATATAATTTTCAGGAAGGTTATGAAGAGGTGCAGGTAGAACTAAAGGTGCATATCTCACAGCTACTTTAGTAAAAACTATGGGGGGTGGGGGAGGCACTTGGCCCCCTACTCCTCCTCCGATGGCCGCCATTGGTATTACCTGATGGGGATAGGGTGTTTTATATAATGGGTTCTTGAAGACTAAAAACGGATTCGTAGCTTCTTCGGGAGATGAGAGAAGCGAAGACGAGTGAATGGAGACGCGAGGACTTGGCTCTTCATATTTGCAGGAGAAATAATCAGGGGATCCCGTGGGTGTGAGGTTTGAGTATATAGTATACTCTTCGAGACTTGGTGAGGTTGGGAAGTCTGAAAGGAGAGTCGGTGGGATATCAACTGCTGATAAATTTACTACCGGGCTTTTATCTTTGTGTCCAACAGAGGTTTTCGGAAGGATTTCACTTTTAACCACATAGATGAATAAAAATGAATTAGTGGTTTCAGGAGGAGTACTATGTGAAGTTGAAGGTTCACAAGAACTTTTGGTCTTGGGCTGCAGGTGTTTAAGATGATAAACTGCAGTAGTTGGCTTAAGAGAACCTCTAGGTTTTAGTATTTTTTTGGGATCTGAAACAGGCGTGATCTTCTTGTTCTCTGGGTTTTGTCTGGTATTCCTTCGACTAGATGCCATCTTACTTATACATAGAGTCACCAAGTGAAAGATAATAAAATCCGTTAGAAAGTGCTCACTCTTTTTTCACTATCAAAGGGTGAAACTTGAAAATATGTCGTTCTTCCCAGGGAAAAGGTTTCGTAACTTCATCCCCGACAATGGTGCCAAAAATATGTTGTTCCAGAGTCTATACTTAAGGCTTTAAAAAGTACAGTGTCTAGGCGTACGAAAGTTAGTAAGATGTAAAAAGGGAGGAGGGTATACTTTCGGGAAAGGAAGCTAGGGTTGATTTCTAGGTTGTCGTTGTCTAGCTTCCAACTATTCCTAGATGCTTATATCCCTTTCAATTGTAGCCCATGAACGTTCAAGTTCTACCCGAGTGTGGGCCATTTTAAGTATGGTGTCGAGGATATTTAAAGAGATATGGGTTTGATCTGTCAAACTGGGTTCTATATTGGGTTTTCTTACAACAGGGACAGTCATAGAGAAGTAGAAAACTTAAAGAAATCTGAAAGTGTTTATGCTATATCAATTTGATTTTATAAAAGAGAAATTTAGATCAATATTAAAAGAAAATTGCAAACCAAAGGCCTTTTTCCATAACTGCGTTATATTGAAATAAATGGTGTATGAATTATGGAGAAAAACATTAAGTTGTCTATAGAATAAGGCTCCTATCAAAAGAGAATCTCACTCTGTAAACAGAAGAAGAAAATAAGATAAGAAATGGTGTGATGAAGCATAAAATATGACAACCTAAAGATTTACAGGTCTTGTACCTGCTAGTAGCCGATACAGAGGAAAAAATGTAAACAATAGATAGCTAAATATTAATCACTGCAGTAGAAGTTTTTCTAAATTGCAATGCAACATTCATTAAATATATATAAGTGAAATAAGAATGAATATGAAATAACAGAGAGAACAAACTCATAACACAATAGTGACGGAATTAGGAATCTCTGAATTGCTTTGTATTAAGTCTTGAAAAGAGATAGTCTCTATTACAATTAATCAAAAAGGTCCAGCCTTTTTTCTTTCTTCAAAATGTATATTTATACAAATTTTTACGCGCTGGAATCTCAATAGTTCCACAGGTTTTCGGTTACAATCAAAAGGAGTTGAAACGTTTCGTTTCTTTATCTCTGTTTTCATCTGGTACCCAAAACATACCTCTTCACAGGCTCCTTGCAAATAACACACTTCTCCACCAGCTGTGATATCAACTTAGATGGCTCGGCTTGATTATTTGCCTAAAAAATATAGCAGTCTTTCATCAATAGCGACATCTTTTCTTCCACCTGTTGATATTTGGCATTGATAGAGCATAACATCATACTCGGTTTAATTAGCCATTTGTCTATTTGCACTATGTTTGTTTGAGTTATTTGTGATATTTCGGCTAATTCTCTTTCTTCATTTTCCTTGATATTTAGCATATATTTAGCTGTATTGATTTGACCCAGTATCTCCATGCCACTTTCACCATCGGAACCCAAACAAAGCTCACTTAACAAGCCGAAAATTTCTTCGCAATATTTCCTCAACTTCGTAGCTTGTTGTTTGCCTTCGGATATATTTCACTCCCATTCTTTCAACAAGATATTGCCCCTGGTCTACTCTGTGATGGGAAAAATAGAACTACTACTTGATTCCCTTCTCGTTGTGGCTATAATAGCTTCCTGGAAAGCCACCCGAGCTGCTCTGGCATCCCTTTCTTTAAGAGAGAGGTTTTCCAACACCTGATAAATGTGTTGGAAGCTGCTTTGAATTGTTTCCACTTTTGCAAGCAAACCCTGTTGCGTCACCGATAACCTTTTTCTTATTTCTATTGCTTGGGATTGAAATATCCCGATATCGATTACCTGGCTTTCGACAAATTCTAGTTTGGCCCGAAGTTGGTCTAGCAATTCTCCCTGTTGGCTTATCTGAGTCTGACTCATCTGAACCTTCAACTGTGTCTGTTCAAGATCAACTTTAAGCCACTCGATTTCTTTTTGATCTTCTATTCTTTCTTGCTCTAAAGTCCCACTTGCCTAATCTTTAGCAACAGCCTCTGTTGTGGCTAGCTTAGCCTCTAGTGTCTTGATCAAATGATTTTTTCATTTTAGCCGATCTTTTAGGGTCCTGACTGAATATTGGTTCACCGTGGTGAAATCACCCAATTTTCCTGCTATTTGCGTCGTGAATTCTACTTTCTTCATATTTTTCCCATCAGTTAAAATTTTAAATTTCTTAGAGATAGTACCTACCTCTTGGTAGACTTCTTGTCTCACAACCACTTTCCTCTTCTTATCGAAGAATAATTCATTCATAGGTAGCTCTTCAACTGATATAGGTGTCAATTTCTCACCCAAACTCCAACCTGCATCCGGGATTTCCTTTGCAGACTGTAGGGGAGTAATGGAGGCGATGGGATTGCCGACCTGTTTAGAATATTTCCCAAGAGTAATGAACGAGGTTGACACACTTGGAGGACTGGAAGCCTCAGCTTCCTATTTCGGGCCCCCAACTTGCTCTTCTTTATCCTGTTGTTCTTCTTGGTCGGGTGGTGAACATTTAGAGCCTCCGACTTTAGCTTGATTCTCCTCTGCTATCGTCGGATCTTCACCACGTAATACTAGAGGAATGCAACTTCGCCTGTGCTCTTGGAATCTGACAACATCGGCCCACTATTTGGGCGATAGGGCTTGTATTCGGGCCAAAATCTCGTCATAATATTTCGTGCCTTGGAAAATATCATCATGAGGCGAGTTTTCATGCTCAAATCTTTTAAGGCCACAACTGGCCAAATGATTACACATGACCCTGTGTGGATCGTGTTTCTTGAATTCGATATGGACCGAATTTATATCTTCTAGGGCTGCCGACTCGGCCTTTGCATGCCTGAAGTCTAATAATGAATAGGTGTTTAAATGAATAGGAAAAGGTGGCCATACCTTTTTTGAAAACCCTTTCAGTTCTTTACTTATACAACCGATTACAGTTTTCTTAGCGATCTGACGACAATCCAGCCTGTCGGGTATAAGCAAGGGTAAATCATGCGGAGGGATGGAAGTGCCGAAAACCCTAATGTATGAAAATTCTTTCTCCACATACCAATCGACCACTCTGCTTAAATTTGTCGTGATGCTATCCAATATCCTAGGTGGCAGATTACCGAAGATGGCAACATGCATCGGTACCATTACCCAGTTGAAGATTTCATATACGAAATCTGAAGCCTTGTCCTTCCAAAGTTTAGAATGGTATACATGGACTGGCTCAACATCCGATGGAGCCCAACTCTAATTCATCAAAGGAAAAGGAATCATGGAACATACTGCGTCCATGAGGTATGCGGACATGAAAAATGAAGCAACTTTCCCACTCTCTTTCTGCGTCCGATATTCTGTAATCCGATTGGTCAGACTATCGGACAACATTTTGGCCTAGTCGAAAGAAGGGCCTTATGCTACTAAGTATATCAAGGGCACCCATTGGAGGAAAAAATGTGTGGTGTCTTCTCTCCCGTACAATCTACAAGTCATCATCGCTACGTATTTGAACTGTGGTTCCAAAGAAGATATGGAATAAATTCCATTGTTGTCTTCCTTGAACTTCGTTGGGTGTGAGACCCAATCCTTAATCAAATCAGATAAAATTTTCATGTATTTCTCACATTCCTTCTGTTTAAAACCATCTAGAAACTCTGCACTGTACGTGAAGTCTGACGTGGGTGGTAATTTGTACATCACCTGTAATTTTTTTGGTCTAAAGGTCCCAACAATGACCTTCTACTCTTTGATGATGGTTCTGGTAGGGATTTCTACATGATCCAGCGCCCATCGGATCATGTCATAGTAAGGCAGAAGGTGTGGCTTGGCCTCTACTTTGTGCATATCTACCTGGGCAACAATCTTGTATTTGGTAGTCATGTCGTCTTTCTCACTGTCACTGGAATCATCTGAACAGTTCACCACATCTGATTGCAAAACCTATGAGACGTATGACCAGGTTCGCATGGATCAATGCTCTGAGGTGAAGTATCCGAAACATTATCAGAACCTTGTCCTGAAACCTCAGTGCTTGCCTTGGATTCTTTTCATGGGGCCATGACAGGGGATTGTAACTTAGCTCTTCTGCAATAAAAATGCGTATACATATAGAAGTTAGCTTACTGAGAAAAACTTCTCTGTGCAGGATAGAAATGAACTTTATGAATAAAATAGGAAGCAAAATATCTATATCTTTGAACATTTAACACATCGATCTCCTTACGAACAGAACGGTCCAATCATATTTAGATAGAGATTTTGGCAATAAAAACCATATCCTTACTTTGTCGTTTCTCCTTATTTCCAATTAATGCCATAAAATTCGACGGTTCATGGGACAAGATGGTGCAAGGAACATTCGAAATTACCTCGTAAACTGCGCGTTATTATCATTTGCATTAAACATTGATTATGGTTGGCTTAACTTCCTTAATCAAATTTAAACCAATCATTTTGGCGTTCACCGTATCGAGACTTTCAACTCTAACCTTTCGACCCTCTAAAAGCCGAGATTGCAATGATTATACTTAATTAAGCAAGGATGTAACTAGGATTAAGTGTTTTAATTTATTACGCTTTAATTTATATCGCAACTTCGCGGCTCGGAACTTCAAAGTTATTGTTTCCAGGAGGAAAGTATGCCGAGTCGCGAAATCCCGAGGAGCTTAAATCATGGTCAAGACTAATCAACCTTGACTCTAACCCAAGTTACTTAGGTAAACGTTTCGTGGCTTCATCTTTAGGAGTTTTAGCGGTAATGTTTTAGGAGAGAGTGAACTCCGAGATGCGAAATCCCGACAACATTTGACTGGGGTTTACATGGTCCCACTCTTAGCTTTCACCTGAGGTAAGCTTTTGAAATTTTTCGCGACCTCGCACATCGGGGTTTGTAAATATTGTGACTTGTAATTCCCGAAGAGCAATATTCTGAGGTACGAAGACCAACAACCTTCATTTAACGATAAAAGTGGTAACTTATGAAAAATCACATCTCCCGCTATTTCGCATGTAGAGACTACTGATATTTTCAGTAGGTGAATGTCACGAAGCGAAAAAGAACTTAAGAACTGACATTTGACCTTTAAAATAGATTTGAACCAAATGAAAAAGGTGGCTCCAACAGCCCCTTTCAGGTGGGGTTGGGATTCCAACCCTTGGGTCCCATTGATGTTGCACTACCTCTTGCAACCACACAGAAAAATTCATCCCATGTTCAGTCTGAGGCTGACAAATCCACCAGATTCATTGAGTGGATTCAACACATCTTCCAACAGGTCCATGATATTTTGTAGAAAGCCAATTCTAAGTACAAGCAGCTCCATGATCAACACCGGGTACCGTAAAAGTTTAAGGTGGGAGACAAGGTCTGGTTACATTTGCAGAAATAATTCCTTACAGGACCCCACTGGAAGTTCCATCCACTTCGCTATGGGCCTTACACTATCACCAAGGTTGTGGGTGACAATTATTTTGATCTCAACATTCTCCCCTTCCTTGGATTGCACCCAGTGTTCAATGTGGACCTCTTCCATCCATATTTTCCACCATTATTGGACACCTCAAAGATCGCAGAACAATTGACACCAACAGAGCTCAACCATGAATGCATGGAACAAGAATTCACTAATCAGATAGTGGACACATAGGTCAAGGGAACTCGCCAACAAAGGATCCAGCTTTATTGAGTTTTCAAGGCAGGACAACTCCTGCACCAAGGAAAGTGGCTCACCCAGAGCCAAATGCAACAAAAATTTCCTCACCTGATGGGGGCACTCAACGCAATGGATGCCATTGCTTCCGAAGGGGGGAGGACTGATCCAGGTGAATATTGGTGGCCACCCACCTATTCCAACTAGCTCCTCTTGACAGTTTTTAGTTTATCACGTTATTCTGTAATTCTTTGTAATTGTGGGTTATGTTAGCACTAAGAATCACCTTAAGATTGCATGAAAGGAAAGCCTAGTACCCATCAGGTTATATGTAAATGTAAAGATTTTTTTGAGGGGTCAAATGGATAGGAATCAAGATGATAATGTTCCAACTCACAAATCAGGGCTAGCATGCACGAGAAATCAAGGTCTTGCCTAACTTCAATCAGTAAGTGGGAGTAAATGTGAACAGAGGGAAGACTTTAGTGAGAGGAATGTAGAGGTTGTTGTAAACATCAGGTCTACAGACAACCTAAGGAAGAAAAACCCTTAGCACAAGATCTTCTTGAGTTCAAAGTCTAAGGATGCTAAAGAAACATCATAATAATATCATAATCAAACATACATCATAATATCACCACAATAATTCATGTGAATCATTCAAAGCATGAACACTTTAGAATCAGAAGTAAATAATATGGAATAAGAAGTTCATTTCTATTATCCAAGATGTCTCAAATCAAGTACATAACAGGTTCACAATATATTCATAAAAAAATTACAGTATAAGGGAGCCTAGCTAAACTATTCGAACCTACTAAAGCATTTCATCTATCTATTTATAACAAAAAAGGAGGCAACAACTGGAGGTGTGAGCTGGCCTCCTTCCCTTGAAAATATCTAAGAAGTTATTCCATCTAACAACTTAACTAACAACTTATGATATAAAATGGGAAAGTGTTGGTGACTGATCCAACCAATCTTTGAACTAAATTGATATCACTTTGGTCCACAACTCCTTGTTTTCCAAGTGTCCTTTAGGGCCATGTGGTTGTCATCATGCTGTCATTTGTTGTTTCTGCAATCCTCTCCATCATGAGTTATTCATAAAGATGTTAGCTCGACTTCCCTTGATTCTTGGTATATGTTGATAGCACCTTTTGGTAGTTATCTGAGTAGCGCACTTTGTAGTGCCTTCAGCCAATTTCCTAGGATTCTGTAGCGCAACCTCAAAAATAGACAAGTATAAAATATGTAGTGCCAAACCTTCGTATCCTCTGTGCAAACTTTAGTTTCTATGAAAATTTAGGTAGCGAATTTCGATAGCGCCATTCTGGTGTGTCTCTATGTAGACTTCAGTTTCTACAAGAAATTCGATAGTGCATTTTGGTAGCGCCATTCTGGTGTGTCTCTGTGTAGGAATCCATCTGTGCCAGAAATTCGGTAGCGCCTGCCTATGTATCCTGTCAAACTTTAGGTAGCACCATCATAATTCTTAGCACCTTCTCTTGAACATGTGCAGAATGGGTAGCAACCTCGGGTATTAACAGCGCCATTAATTTTAGGCAATTCAGTAGCATTGTAAGTAGCCAACTAGTGGAACATAAAAAATAGACTATTTTGTAGCGCCATAGTGCTACAGAATGTCCGCACTATTATTGTCAAAGGGATTAATTCTTTATGAAAACCCAAAATTCTGAACAGTAAGTATTAGAAGGCTGTATAGGTGGTAGAGGTAGTGTTACATCAATTGTTTATCCTTGCAAAAAGGGACCATCTTCAAAAATGGAGCTCATCTTTCACCATTTACTTCATTAACCTGACACTCCTTCTTGGAGAAGGAGGACCTTCCTTTGGCACAACAGGCTTCTTCCCTTTAGCAGTGGCATGCTTCTTCAATGGAGCTATGCTCTCTTTGGCTGCTAGTTTTTCCTTTTCAATTGCAGCTTCAACCAATACCTGCAATTTCCTTTGAGCCACTTCATCTTGGAAATGTTGCAACTCTGCTTTGGGCCTTCTATTCTAAGACTAAAAGTCTTTGTTTTGCCTATAAAGGTTTTTGAGCTGCTTATGGAGAGGTTGGGCCTTTCTTGCTGCAAACCTTGCTAGGTCAAGAGTGTGGTTGTAGCCATCCATGAGTTCTTTCATCTTAACTCTGTCAGCCATGGCATATGCTTTCAAATGAGCTACCTCCTTCCTAGCATCCCTGAGTTTCCTGATTAATCTTTTGAATGTCTGGCTGCCAGGTGGAGTAGTGATGTGAACAGTCTCTACAAGATTTTTCATGGTTTCCTCTTCCTGCTGCATAAGAATTACCTTGTCTATCTCATCAGGCTTCTTGATGCCTTTGCCTTTATCTTTCTTCTTATGTATAGGGGTTTCTTCTTTCTTCTCCACAAGATTTCCAATGCCTTTATCTTTATTCTTTTGTAGGATAGAGGCTTTTGGTAGGAAATGGTCTTCAACAACCTCTTTAGGAGTTGATGATCTTGTGAAAGGTTTTATGACCTTGGTACTGGCTACTAAAGGAGATGAGGAGAAGTGTAGCTTTTTCCCTTTCTTTGTTGTAGTTTTAGTAGTAGAAGGGTCTTCTTCTAAATCTGGTGGAGGAGGGGGTGAAATATCCCTCTGTGGAGAATGATAAGCCTCCTCCTTAGTTCCTGCAACCTCCTTGATGGCCTCTTGATCTTGAAAAAGAAAATTGTTCTTTCTCTTCTTGCTACTAACTTCTTTAGCAGCATTGATGACGGTAAATGGCTTGCTATCTGCGACTGAGGAGTAGATGTTATATCAACCTTAAACTGAGAAGCAATAATGAAATGTTCCCATGAGATATCTTTCTTACCTAGCTCTTCAGAAACCAGCATTATAATCAATCCAAAGTGAAAGATTCTAGTATTCACAGCCTTAGACTTGGATTGAACCCTGTTTGACATCTTGCCTATGCTCCTTAGCAAATAGTAGGGAATGTTCATTTCAATTTTGCCAGTAAAATGCAGCAGAAGCCTTATATGGTATTGGTATAATGTATTGAACCTCCCTTCACATGTAAAGTACCTCTGAATGATCCTCAATATCCTGTCGAATTGCTCAATCAAATGATTCCTTGGCACACCTTTAGTCAAATTATCATCTTGATGTTCAAGCTTAAGGAAATATTTGGCATAGGCTGCATTTAAGGCCATGGCTTTAAACCATTTCTCACCTGTGATAGGGATTCTTGTTGCAGCTGAAAAAGAGGCCTCAGACACCTCAAATTCTAGGTCCCCTACCTTGGTCTTCAGGCCATCAAAATGTAAGGCAAACTACATTTTCACCTCAGGATGACCTCTTTGCATATTTTGGCAGAAAGAGAGGCATCCCACCCTTTGAAAAACTTCTCTGGCCATGGGCTTTGCCTCGAATATATGCATGTCTACAGGCTCAGTCCTCATTACCTTACCTCCCTTGTGTGACTTCTTCATCTGAGGAGTCTCCATATTTTAGGATAAGAGACTCCTATGGCTATGGAGTGGTGATAACCAGGAGTACCTAAAGTCAAGGCTCAAGTGGACAAGGCTACACTTTTACAAGAACTTCCCTTAAACTAGACTGATTGCTAGCTAGCTAAAACTGGTTGTCGAAATACCTCCCTTGGATGTGTGCAGGTATGAACACTTAGAAAATGAAAGGATACCCTGTAATTGGCCTTTGAAATTGGGTAGAAACAACTCGACTTAAGTGTCAGAGGAGGCAAGGGAGAAACAGTGTGGTTGAGTAGTTCCTCTAGGTAGCACACCGTGCATGTAGAGGATATAACTTGCTTGGATCTTGTGAGCTTAGTAGAAATGGTGGGCGGATGTATCAAACTTTGATATGCAGGTAATGATATTTACAGGTTTGAAAGGAGGGAATTAAAAGATAGGATGACGTGAGGAAAGATCTCCTTCAACTATGTAGGCCCAATAACCAAAACCATGAGCGCTAACTCTCCTTGAAATTTATGTGCAGAGGAGGAAAATATAGAATACCTGTGGAATAAGATCAGTTTGAAACCCTGGAAAGATTTCAAGAAGAATTCAGGAGCATATCGGCCTCCGAATCTTCCTCAGCATCAGATCTGGTAGCGTTGTTACTGACTGGTCAAAACTGGGAGTTTGCGTAGTGCATCAATCTTGAGTTTTTCAAAAATCACAAACCGTTATCAGAGCTCGTAAATATGAGATCTTGAAAGCATCTTTTAACCAACTCCTGGCGCTGAAAACAAGGAAGATATGACATCATCATTGTAATCATAAATCATGGTAGGAAATGATGGATGGGAAATGCGCTACAGAAACTCTTGATGATTTGGCAACGCTTCATTTCAAAAAATGATTGGACAGGTAAGAAAAAGGAAAACAAGGCAGAGCTACGAGGGCATGAGTGAGGAAAAAAGCTTGTCAAATCAAGCTATTAGTGGGGGTGAGTCGATCCTAGTGACAATTCATGAGGGGGATCAAAGATAAGTCATGAACAAACAGTCCTAAGTCCAAATTTGAATGAGTATCAAAACACAAGTCATGACTCAACACTTTATTTATTAAGGGGGCTCTAACAAACACACTTTTAAAAGGGTCAAATTAAAAAAATTAAAATCTAAGGCTTAGGAAAAGATGAAACTAAAGGCTAAAGACCCAAGGAAACTTAGTGTGATAACAGGTTCTACACTTCTGGGGTTGTCTAAATCCCTACACATATTCCAAGTGGAGATTCATGGCTTCCCACCTAATCCAACTGGATTATTTTGGAAGTTTTCATGTCAGTACATCTTCCTGTACTTCCAGGGCCATTTTGGGGCCCTAAATAGTGGTTTTTTGGCTTACCATAGTCAAACTATAGACAAAGTTAGAGTTTGACGACATAATTTGTATTTCTCGAAAAGACCTTTCCAACGAGCTATCACGCGCCTAAAACAGAGGTTGTATGCAAAATTTACGACCCCGAGAAGTTGAGGTACCAACTTACCCATCTGGGCCCACATAACTTTTGATGTTTCAACTCCAAGGGTTAGGTTTTTGGATGTCTAGGGTTTTGGAATTCATGAGTAATGTTAAAAATGCCTCTAGAGCCTCATTGTAATCATTCTTCTTAGATGGATGCACGTAGCAACCACATCTCTTCTCAGAAATAGCTACCACCATTCAAGCAAGTTGTTTCCAGTTCTACAGTTTTACAGTTTCATCCTATTTTATTTATTCAATAGAAATTATTGTTCACTAGCTATCTGTTGTTGTCCTCCGTATCTCTGTGTTATTGTATTCAGTATGTTATTCATTTCGTTCCACGCATAAATCCATATCACCTCTCCTTCTCTCCTTAAAGTAGTTATTTTCTCATTGTGTTGTTGTGCATGAGGGTAGGTTCTGTCATTTACATATGGTCTCGCTTAGCTGTGACATGACCCAAGGTCATAGGGGAAAAATACCATAACACTAGGTTTGGACCCGCGAAGTGTTTCCACTGCCCTCTCCTCTATGTGTCGATTTTAGAATATTAGAATTTGTGTTTGGATGTAGGCATTTGTCCACTATAGGAGCTTGTTGATGCTAATACAAACCCCATTTATATATGGATGAGGACACACCAAGCTTAAGATTATATATATATATGCAAACCAAGGATAATTTGCATTTAATATTTTAGCACTCCAATAGTTGAAACACAGGCCAAAGAAACATGGACATAACAATTTGAATGATATCTTTGAATTTAATATTTGAGCTTTCAAATAGTTGAAACATTGGCCAGAGAAATGCCACAGAAACAACACGCACAGTTAGACACTCCATGAACAATAAAATACCACAGTACCCCCACAAACATCAAAATACTGCACACCCCACGAACAATAAAATTCCATGCATCCCATGAACAATAAAATACTGGAGTTACAAACTAAAATGTATCTCATGAAGTGTAAAATACTATATTAAGAAACTAAAGGTGTGCCATGCACATAATTATGGTAAAATAACGTAGTAAAAACTGTAGTAAAAATCAAAGCAATAGTAAATAAGGTGGAAATTATTATGCTAATCACTCTAAACACCCTTTTTAATGACAGACATGCTTTTTCATGCAAGGAAGTTAATGGTTGAAATCACAACCATTAATTTAGTGTGATGACCAAGAATATTGTGAACATATGAAATCGTGGCCATTAAAATCCCATTTGTAATTAAAACTCCATTAAATCTCACCATTTCCAATAGGTGTACGCCTATCGGTATAATTAAAAATGGGCTTTTAATGGCCATGATTTCGTATGTTCGGAATATTCTTGGTCATCACATTAAATTAATGGTTTTTATTTCAACCATTAACTTCCTTGCATGACAAAACATGTTCGTTCGTCATTAAAAAGTGATGTAGCCAATAAACTTAGATTCATTCACGAGATCTACAAACCATGCAAACAAATGAGAATGGAAAATAATTATTTTTTATTCCTTCTCCACTATGACTAGTACAATGGAAGTTCAACCCTTTATAACTACTATCTGAGAGTTTTTTGAAAAAACGAATAATTTTAGAAAATTCTCGCATAATTCTAAAACTGACCAATAACTAAAATATAACTAGAGAGATGTTGGAATATTCACCAATACTGAGGGGGGTGGGGGGGAGAATCAATATTGATCACTTTTTACCACTTTCAATCTCAATATATAAACATTAACTTTATCAACAATACTATATGATTGCATTCAATATATCATAAACAATACCATTCAATAGTGCATACCAAATAACCACACATACATAGTACACTAAAATTTTACGTGGAAACTCAAATGGGAGAAAACCACATAAGTTTTTCTTATAGTGCAGAAGATTGCATTCATAGGAAGCACCAACTTCTAAATTCTCTAGCACCAATTGGAAGGAGGATCCAACTCCCTAGTTTACAAGCTCCAACCTGAAGGAAGCTACAAATCCCTAAATTCGCTAGCTCCAACTGGAAGGAGGCTCCAACCTGAATGAATCTCACACTCCCTATATTTTCCAGCTCCAACTGGAAGGAGTCTATGACCCCCTTTCCTTGTCCCCTCCCACCTCCCTGAAATATAAATGTAAACTCAACCTGTCACTGCCATCGATACAACAATCTATCACTGATATTGCATCATCGCAAATATAGATCCACTACAAATGATACTTCAACATCATCAACCTGGGTCCACTTATAAACCCCAACATCACTTCTTAAATCTGCAAACAAAGCTTCTCAAAATTGTACCTCAAATATGAAAAATTGTAAGATTCACTACGAGCTCAATTTTCAATTTCTGATTCTAAAATTTATATCCAAGGTAATTCTATATGTATTGTCATACCTAGGAAAATTTCACATTCTGCAAAGTCCCAGAAAAGAAGTTATAGAAAAAATGCCAAGTTGAATTGTTTGAAACATATTTCAAGACTGTTCCAGAACTTTGACTTCCACAGAGCATATATCCTAAATTGTTGCAAAAAAATGTCTGAAATTTTAACCACAGATACTCTGTGATATTTCCTCCATCTCCTCAAAATTTTAGGCTTTTGAACTTCCCAAAACAGAAGTTATAGAGAAAGTGGCAGACCTTCCAAAATTATAGCCTATTCTGGAGATCTAACTTGTACATCATGCCACACGCTCAATATTTGATATATTATTTTGACACTCACACAAAAAATACTACAGACTGTACTATTTCTAATGAAATTGATCTCACGGAATTTGGATTCTCTATGAATATGTTATGATTGTTTTACCCAGAACGCCTATTTGAAACTAGTTTTAGGAGTAGTCAAAAACCCTATTTTCCACATAGTGTATCGCCAAAAGTACAACGAACCAGAAGCTGAAATTTTTACCAAAGGTACCTTGCTATTCCTTCTCAAAAGTATCCAATTTTCTCTATCTGAATCATCCTAGAAAAAAACATTATAATGAAAATGGAAAGATGACATTTAAAGAACATACCTTACAACACATATTCACAAGACTTCATCTTCCCTTGGAATTTCTCCCTTCTTCACTTCATGTTCTCTCATAAATTCGCCACCAAGATTGTGATAAGAGATCACAAGATGGAATGATGAAAAATTAGAGGTTCTTGATGTGTATTTATGCCCTTCCAAGTACCTTATTTACTTGAGCTTGAGCCGACTTGTAACTTTTGTTTGCAACAACGTTTTCTCCTTTGCTTGACTTTAGGGCCAAATTATAACTTCTTGACCTTAGATCCTTCTTGGCCATACTTTGGGACTTCATATTTAATAGGGCATAAATCCTCAACTGTGAGGAACCACGTGGTGTGCCACTTACCATTGGAGACGGTTTGATGAGGACTATCAATCAATGGAGGTTTTGCATGCATTTTCATTGTCCTTTACACTCTTTTTCTTCAAATAACTTTGGGCTTCATCACCACACCTATGGGGATTATTAAACTCTTAATAAATTAACCATATTTCTAGGGCTTCTTATAGACTTCTTCAAAGTGTCTTCTTGTGAGGGCCATGCTTAAAGCTACGCCATAAGGGAACCACTTTGAAGACTTCTTCAAATACATCCATTACTTCTAGAGGCTTCCAAACTTGCTTCGCGGCTTCTTCTACGGTTGACATCAATGAAAACCAATTTTACAACAAGTGACACTATTTTTCAACTCACTTTTCTGATTACATGCATAAACTAAGAGATAACTAATAATTATAAATTCAAAAAATCCCGCAAAAAAAACTAAAACCCCAATTTGAGGCATTATATGAAGGAATTTGGCCCTGGAAATGTGTCAAAACGAAGTTTGATCTAAAGGATTAGATTGGCACGATAGTGAACTCTTCGAGACACAACTCCCTGTAAAATTTCATCGCAAACAGATAACCGAGTCAAAAGTTATGACTCTCAGAAAACCTTGCATCATTCTCCTCTAGTTGAAAAGAATGTAGCTCTTTCAAGTTACTGTCTTCAAACTACTGCCACTTAATGGGATATAGGTTCAACAAGTCCCTCTTTGTAATACATGTACTCTTTACTAGTGCTAATTCTTCCCACTATACCATATATAGGTTGTATTGGCCTTGCCGAGTATGAAGGGTCTTCTTATCTAAAATATGCATAATGTTTTCCTTTTTCTTCCTTGGAATGGCCCATTGCCAATCCACCTCTTCCTCACTGTCATCACCTAGATGGTCCCCATGGAAGATATATAAATAAAAACCTTTAAACACAAGGGAAATATTGAGATCAGCTGGCAAATCGACCTTATAAGCATTGTAGTTGATTTTCTTGAGAATCTTGCAAGGACCAATTTTCTTATACTTCAATTTGTGGTAGGTTCCTCTAGGAAACTGCTCTTTCCATAAATAAACCATCACCAAATCACCTTCATTGAATACCGGATATTGTCGGTGACCATATTTTATAATTTTTTTGTGTTCATTACTAACCTGCAACTTTTGTCTCACTTGTTGTTGCAACTATTGAATGTGTTCTGCAAAGGCTTCCCCATCATCACTAGTCCTATCCCCAAGCGATAGCTTCACCAAATCTAGGACACCCATAAGATTTCTACCGTAAACAACTTGGAATGGAGATTTACATGTAGATCTATTCACTGAACTATTGTAGGAAAATTATGCTTAAGGTAAAGCCAAATCCTATTACTTGGGATTCTCTCCAAGAATGCTCCATAACAGGTTCCCTAAACTCTGATTTACTACCTCATTTTTTCCATCTGTTTGGGGGTGATAGGCACTACTAAATTGTAATTTGGTCCCCATTTTCTTCCATAAAGTCCTCCAAAAATTACTCAAGAATCGAGTATCTCGATCAAAGGTAATAGTTTGTAGAACCCCATGCAATCTAACAATTTCTTAAAAGAAAAAAAAAAATTCCACCCTCGATGCATCACTAGTTTTCTTGCAAGCAATGAAATGAGCCATTTTAGAGAACCTATCAATAACCACAAAAATAGAATCATTACCTTGTTGTGTGTTTGGGAGCCCCAACACAAATTCTATGCTCAGATCTGTCCATGGGTCTGTGGGAACTGGTAACGACATATACAACTGTGTGTTTTGTGAGTGTCCTTTAGACATTTGAAAAATCCTACATCGTTCCACATACCTGGTTATATCATTTTTCATCTTTGACAAATAATACTTATCTTCTATCAAGGATAACTTCTTATCCTTTCCAAAATGTCCTACCAAACCACTACTGTGAAGTTCTCTGATAATATTTTCTCTTGTAGAACCAATTGGAATGCATAGTTGTTTTCCTTTGAAGAGGTAGACATATTGCATAAAATACTCACTCTGAGTAAGATCCATGTTCTTAGAGACTAGATTCTTCAACAGTTCTACAATCTCCCAAAATTCGTTATCAGACGCATAGATATCCTTCAGTGAAACAAACCCAATTACTTGATTTTCCATGGTTTCCAAAAGTATAGTGCGCCGAATCAAAGCATCTGAAACCTGATTTTTCCTTTTTGATTTTTGCTTCGGAACAAAGTTGTAGCATTGTAAGAAAGAAACCCATTTTACATGTCGATTGTTCAATTTATTTTGGGTGTTTACATATTTTAATGCAATGTGATCGGTAAATAACACAAACTCCTTCGACACTAACTAATGCCTCCAATGTCACAATGCTTGCACAATTGCATAAAATTCTACATCATATGTGGAGTATTTCTTTCTTTCTTCATTCAACTTTTCACTAAAATATGCAATTGGTCTACCTTCTTGGCTAAGTACAACTCCAATGCCTACATATGAAGCCTAATAGTCTACCTCAAACACTTTGTCAAAATCTAGTAAGGATAATATAGGTGCCTTAGTTACCTTCTTATTTAGAAACTCAAAACTTTTCACAACTTCATTGGTCCACATGAATGTCTTGCCTTTGGTGCAATCCGTTATGTGTGCTACAATACTGCTAAAATTTCAAATAAATTTTCAGGAAAAGGTGGCCAACCCATGAAAGATTCTTACCTTTGTTATTCTCCTAGGACTATGCCACTCCAAAATTGCACGAACCTTCTCTGAATCCATCTTGACTTCTTCTGCTGAGATGAAAAAACCCAAAAATACCAAACTTTCTTGCAGGAACCTACATTTCTTTAGGTTTGCATAAAGTTGATGTTTTCTGAATGCATCCAATATAATTTTTAAATGTTGCAAGCGATATTATTTTTTGTTACTGAAAACTATTATATCATCAAAAAAAATGACAACAAACTTACCAATATAATTTTGAAGCACAGTATTCATCAGCCACATGAAAATACTAGTTGCATTGGACAACCCAACTGGCATCACCATCCATTCATATAGTCCATCCCTGGTCTTGAAGGAATTTTTCCATTCACCCCCTTCGCAAATCCGGATGTGGTGGTATCCACTTCGTAAATCAATTTTACTAAAATATTTAGCGTTGGCTAGCACATCCATCATGTCTTCCAAGCACAGTATAGGAAAATAATATTTGATGGCAATTTTATTGACTGCTCTGCTATCTGTGCACATCCTCCATGTATTGTCTTTTTTTGGATTCAACAATGTTGGTACAACACAGGGACTCATGCTTTCTCTCACCACACCTAAGTTATGTTACTTGTCGGTTGAGCTCTGCATGGTGTGTAGGAATCATCCTATAGGATACCTGATCATGTAAAGATGATCCTGGGATTAGATTAATGTGATGTTGAATATTCCTCTTTGGTGGAATACCATCAGGTAGTTCATTAGGGATAACATCAACATATTATTCTAGTACCTTGGCCACTTCAATAGGTATTGGTATGTCTTCCTCAACTCATTTTTTCACTATTAATGCATAGTAGAATCTTGTTTCCCTCATTTACTTAACAAGCTCTCTTTCTAACAATGTATTCTTAGCTTTCCCTTCATCCTCAAGGGTAAATAAGACGACTTTCGATCCATCATTCCAAAAGGTGTAGGTATTCTTTCCTCCATCATGCATGAATTTCTATGATATTTCCAAGGCCTCCCCAATAACAGATCGCATGCATCCATCGGAATAACATCACACCATACTTCATCTTTATAAGTCTTACCGATGGAAAACTTTATCAAACATCTTTTATTAATGGTGACTTCATTCCCTTTTTTGAACGAAGCAATTCGGTAAGGATGGGATGTGTTTCACAACATAATTTCAACTTATCTACCATCACTTTGGAAACCATATTCTCACAACTGCCACTATCAACAATAACTTGACATACCTTTCCCACGGAAGTGCACCTGGTTCGAAAAATATTTGTCCGAATCCAAGAATCTTCATTGTTCCTACTCTGCCTTTGCTCTTTTTCAGGAATCACCATTGACCTCTGTATCATGATATTCTCCCCCATATCAGGCGGGATTTTTGATTCAACTCCTTATTCTTCATTCTCATCTTTGACCAAGTTTAAACTAGGTTGTTGTCCTTGCTTCAGCTCTTGCATGTTATAATTTGGGCATTCAAATGCTCGGTGACCCTCTACACCACACCTAAAAAACACATAAGGTCCTCCTCTACCACCACTGTAAACTCTACCCCTATGAAATCCTCTTCCTTGTAGTTGATTCAAGTTATATTATCGAGTATATTCTAGTTTCTCATCTCCTTGGGATGATTCACCTCTGCCATAGTTAAAACCACCATGTGAGGCAAATGATGTACCCTCCTTGCTCCTCTATTCCTTTGAGAAAATTGTTGGTCTAGTTTTTCATCGACCTTTAAGGCTAATTGGTATGCCTCTTCCACGCTATGAACCCTATGCATTCTCAATTCATCTTGAATAGAAAATTTTAAACAATTCACATAGCTTGCAGCATGTTGCTCATCATTTTCTTGGTGATCGACGTGAATGGAAAAGTGATAAAACTCATTTGTGAGATCCTCCACAGTGGAAAGGTTTTGCTTCAAGTTCTGAAATCTATGAAAAAGGGTCTGTCCATAGTCCAACAACAAAAGAAAATGCTCGCAATCTTTTCTCCATCTTATTCCAGGTCCTAATTTTGTCTTTTTCTTTTTTTGGCTCTATATTTTTGCACATGATCACACCAAATCATGGCGAGACCTTCAACTTGGTGATTGTAAATTTCACCTTCTTTTCCTCTAGCATAGGATTCCATTCAAAAAAACATTCCATGGCGTTCAACCAATCTATTAACTCCTCTGGTTCAAGTCTCCCTGCGTATTTTGAAACTTCCATTTTAATCCCATAATTTCTCCCTTCTAGAGCCCTGATCATTCTTTCTTCAAAAGTCATGTGCCCTGCTTGTTCTTCTTCATGTTCTACATGTTGATCTACATGTTCATGTTCATGTTCTTCTTGGTTTGTCTCCTCATCAGACACTTCTCTTGGTATTATTCTTTGACTAGCCAACATGTTTGTAAGATTTGCTACTTGCCTTTGGAGGTTTTGCATATCCCTACGCATCTGAGCAATACCTACTCTTCCTCTTTCTCTCTCAGCGATCTTCCTTCTCTGATACCAGATGATGTAGCCAATAAAATTAGATTCATTCACAAAATCTAAAAACCATGCAAACACACGTGAATGGAAAACAACTATCCTTTATTCCTTCTCCACTCTGACTATTACAATGGAAGTTCAACCCTTTATAACTACTATCTGAGATTTTTTTGAAAAAATGGCTAAATTTATAAAATTCTCGCATGACTCTAAAATTGACCAATAACTAGAGAGATACTATTTTTCAACTTGATTTTCTGATTACATACATAAACTAAGAGATAATTGATAATTATAAATTGAAAATATCCCACAAAAAACACTAAAACCCCAATTTGAGGCATTATATGAAGGAATTTGGCCCCAGAAATGTGTCAAAATGAAGTCTGATCTCAAGGATTAGATCGACATGGCACTGAATTCTTTGAGATGCAACTCCTTGTAAAATTTCAACCCAAACGGATAACTGAGTCAAAAGTTATGACCCTCAGAAAACCTTCCATCAAAAAGGGTGTTTAGGGTGATTAGCATAATAATGCCCACCTTATTTATTGTTGCTTTGGTTTTCACTACGGATTTTACTACATTATTTTATTGTAATTGTGTGTGTGGCACACATTTAGTTTCTTACTATAGTATTTTACAGTTCGTGAGATACATTTTAGTTTTTTACTCCAGTATTTTATTGTTCGTGGGATGCGTGGCATTTTACTGTTAGTAGGGTGTGTGGTATTTTTTTGTTAGTTGGGGTGCTATGGTATTTCACTATTTTTGGGGTGTCTAACTATGTGTTGTTTCTCTAAACAATGTTTCAACTATTTGAATGCTCAAATATTAAATTCAAAGATAGCATTCAAATTGTTATGCCCACGTTTCTCTGGCCCGCGTTTCAATTATTGGAATCCTAAAATATTAAATGAAAATTATCGATATGTCCTCATCCACAAATAAATGGGGTTTGTATCAGTAGTAACGAGCTCCTATAGTTAGACAAATTCCTACAACCAAACACATATTCTTATATTCTAAAATCAACATGCAAAGGAGAGGGGAGAGAAAACACTTTGTGGGTCCAAGCCTAGAAGACCCAATGTGCCTCTTCTCGGGTCTAGACCTAGCAGCCCCAACATGACTCGACTCGCTCTGTAGGAGGCAACACTCCAGGTTAAAAACCCTAGATCAACCTATAGTAAAAAATATACGAAACAAACATACGGTGAGGCTACGCTCACTTCTCACTTATTCAATGAAGATAGATTACATCCTTATATAGGAAACGAATCTACCGAGTCGGTTACATGCAAACCAAAGACAACTAGACTCTTAACTATGAACTGAATCTTAACACACCTACAACTGACTCTCACAACTGAAGCTTATAACGGCTAACACACCTACAACCTAATTTCACAACTCCAGTTTATAACGGTGCTAACTCGGGCGCTACCCACTATTTCCAAGTCTCCCCCTTAATGGAGAATGATTGACTTCTACACCTAACATCTCCCTGCAACACCAAACTTAATCTTTCCAAGAGGCTTAATGTTCTTGCCTTTTCAACAAACCCTTCGTGTTGGAGGTAAGGTAAACCTCTTCCTTTAACTCACCATTCAAAAATGCGATTTAACATCTAATCAAGATGTTTTCCAATGGTACTTCTAGAAGCTAAAGCAATTAACATTCGAGTAGTATTCAATTTAGCTACCGGTGAAAATACCGCGATACAATCAATACCTTTTGTTTGTGAATTCCCCTTTGGCACCAAATTGTTGGTCACTATAATTGCTTAATGAATTGCAAACAACCAAGTGAAACATAAAATTATCAACCTGTGGAAGTCTTTTATTTAAAGATAACCACTTAGATTCATATGCTCAATTCAAAAAGAAACTTAGTGTTGTAGTAAAGAAATTTATACTCTAATTATATTTATTGAATGAATTGTAGTAATTCTGACCAAATCACAGAAAGTAACTTCCTAATTGCAATACCCCTAAAGATCAATCTAAGAATCCTCGATTACATTAAAAATAATACTCTTCTGCAATGGGAAAGAACAACTATTATGCACCGGGGAGAACAAGACCCCTACTCTCAAACAGACTTGCTAACACTCTTTCATGAAAACAAGAATGCAATCAATTAACTCTATCTAATGTAGAACAAAGCCACCTAGTTCCTTTCTTTCTAAGCGGGAGCTCGTTTCCTATTTTAGCACACTTGTGAGGTTGAGATTCCACAGAGAACAGGCGCCTGATCCCTTTCCTTTCGAAAGTGCTAGAAATCCTAACCCAGCTCGCTAGCATAAAATGAAAGTCTGCCAGAGAATCGTGGTGTTTCGGTTCTTTCCTTTCGAAAGGTGAACCTTAACTCAACTCTCGGCTAACACACTTGCGTAGATAAATGAAATCTACGTGAGACAAAGTGTCAGGATTCCTTCCTACGATGAGCAGAACCCTTTAACCAAATCTCCAGCAATAATTTGCGCAGTAAATGAAAATCTACAAGACAAGGTGTTGTGGATTCCTTCCCTGCCTCGCAGCAGAACCCTTTAACCAAATCTCTCGCTAGCACAATTGCAGAAATAAATGAAATCTACGAAGGACAGGATGTTTTGATTCCTCCCTTTCTGAAAGCAGAACCTTTAACCGAATTCTCCTCAAGAAGCACACTGGTAAAGTCAGAATGAATTCTACAGAGGGTATGATATTTCGATCCCTTCCTGTCTGAAAGGTGAACCTTTTAACCAAATATCGCTAGCCTCATAAAATCATCACACAAGATTGCTGATAAAAGAAATACAAATTCAATTCAATTAAACTAAGACGTAGTCGAGTGTTTCAAAGAAAGTTTTAATACATTAAAACAAGTTTCAAAGAAACCATAGTTGCCAACAAAGTGCATGAACAGAAATTATACTAACACACTTCTAATCTAATGGGTGAATCTTGTGAAGAAGGTGGGCCCTCCTTTATCACAAGATTCCCATGAACGAAAACCTAGAGAAGGATACTCATAGAAATCTTATATTCATCTGTCCGAATATCACATTACAAATTGGAAGAATAGAACACGTCCCGCTCCTCTGGAGTTGCTTCAACACATCAAACTTGGATATCTTCAATGGTGATTTCCTCCCGACAAGAGGAAATCCCTTCGATACAATCCCCATTACAATGGTATCTCTAATCCTATACTAAATCGGATCTTCTTTCTAAATCAGAATATCATATGATGTCCTAGTCTCATGCAACCGAATGCTATTACAGAACTGACGGTATTCTTGTTACCGTGTAACATCTTCTTCATCGTTAATGTCAAAGCAAGATCGCACTACGGGCCGCTTTCAAATTTCATGAATTGGCGCCTCGACCGCTGACCAATCGACCGTATGCTTCCCTTTGTGTTTCAACATCATTGTTCGGGCGGTTTCTCTCGCGGTTTCAAAGATCGCGAACTCGATCGGTGTAACAGCCTTTGTTTCGGCGATTCTTTACCTCGACCGTAGTACCAGAAAAGTCAAAGATCTCGCGGACCCTTAACGTAGCAGCCCTGGTTTCAGCGACCACACTCGGACCGCGGTAGCAGCTCGCGGTTTCAAGATCGCCTGCGGTTTCCAGCAATCCACGGCCTTGGACGCCTCGTTTCAAAGAATAGGCCTTGTAATGCAAATCTGCGCTGGACAATTCTATGCATTTCTAACTTCAATGGTTAAGTAATGGAGAGTGGATGCAAAACATTATGCAAAACAGATTAAACATATAGTAATGAGAAAGGACATTGTATACCTTTGAGATGATCGACAGCGATATATGAGTCTATGTCGTAGGTGATCAAGAGTATAATGGTGGAAAAGAGTATAGGCAAAAGGTACTTTGTGTGGTCCTAACATCCCCCAACTCAAGGTGTTGCATGTCCTCAGTAAACTTACTCTGAATCAGAGTCCTGATACCTACTCTGATCATGCCACTCAAGTCAGAACCGGGAGGTAATCGGCTCCGCCGCTCAACCCTATACTTCCTCGCGAATCTTTCCATATCGTTGTTTCCAGGCGTTCCCTATAACCGACTTGATAATTTTCTATCAAAGAATCAGAGAATGGGAAAATAAAATCGGTAACCTATCCAATTCTCAGCACAACGTCTAATGTTAATCGGATATACTTGGGTATCCCCGGAAATTGCTACTGGGTTAAGGTGCGGACCAAAATGACGTGTTGTTGTCTCTTTCAGGATTGCCGCCAAACAGCTATTGGCTCGTAGGGCGTGAATCTCTATGGATCTGCTGATGATGCTACAACTCAATCACTTCGACGTAGCCGTTTGAACATAAAAATACCCCCTGGGTTGCTTTTTAAGAACGCGATATCATCAGGAGGATTAGGTCACCGCCTCTTGTGATTCCGGGTCTAACCATAGAGGAGGCTAATATCTTCATTGCTCTTGGCGCCTTAAAAAGTCAATTCCGCCGATGATTTACTGAGTGGAGAAAGGAAGTAATGCTCGAATCTGGATGTCCCCAACAATAGGAATAAGGTTCAGTTGCCTGTTCTCAAGAATGGCTTCATTATAAAGATATACCTCACAAAGGAGGTGTTGATCCCTAGTAGAAGCAGCTACAAAAGTTTTGATAAAATCTGCCGATGAAATGAATTCATGGGGTTTTCCTTCTAAATAGACTTAATCTGAAACCATATATGAGTCTCCACATGAGAAATAAAGAATAGTTACAAGATGGTTTCCCTGTGGCCATTAGTTTCTGCATCATATCAAATGCCAGGATCAATCTGTCTTTCAAGTCTTTGTTTTTCTTCTTAATATCACGAACTACCTGGCGTGTCTGGTCCAATGCTTCCCAATTTGAGAGAGAAGGTTTGATTTATCCAGATCTGTTTTTGCACTTGCAGGTTTTTGGCTTATGTTTCAGCATGTTCTTTCTTCCATTTTTTGTATTTCTTCCTGCTCATCCCATAACTGGAAAGTCTGAGTTTCAGCATGGGAAGTAGTGGGATGTAGAAAGGTTTGAGTAGCTTGTTCCCTGGAAATGGAGAGATTAATCTGATTGGGAGGTGCAAATTCCATGGGCATTGTTTCTGGTACTGAACCTTGTTGACAACAGTAGGGGCTTCTCTTGTTGTAATTCAAGACTCAGTCTTAAGCTTCTGAGAGGGCCTGTTGGTTCTGTGTTGCAGCAGGTCTGGGGCCTTGGGCTGCCAGGGCCTATTGGTCTTGTGTTGCAGCAGGGCCCAGTCTTGGTTTTGCTAGGGTCTGCTGGTTCTTTTGTTGTAGCAGGTTCTTCCTTGACAAAAAGGTGAAGGAGTAGGGGCAGCCCCTGGCACAACTTTTTGAATCACCTTATAGCCTGCCTGATGGTAAATGTCACCACATTGGCAACACATGTATTCTTTGCATTTCGCTCTGACCCTTCATCAATTTTGCTGTTTGGGCTAAGGTGTACAGATTCTGAAGTTCCTTTTCATATGCTTCCTTGCCCTGACTAATTCTTGCTGGTATGCTTCCAATTGAGACTTCAAAAGTTGTTTTCTTCCAAGACAACAGCCATTGTAGGTTTGGATTGAGAGATGATCTGGTTCTTGTGTGGCAGTCATAGTCTCATGAGCTGATGTTTGTTGAGCAGCTACAGGAATGGAAACCGATGCTTGTGTTTCAGCCTCCTAGTGTAAAGGAGTAGTGTTTCATCACCCTTAACCTCTGATTCCTGAATCTCAGCAATGTCAATATCAAGGGTTGGTTCTTTTGTTTCAAATCCAATTCGCGTTGTGTTGCAGCATTCAAGTCTCAATTTCTCAATTTCAAAATTAGTGGTTGGTCTGTGTTTCAGCCACTGGATGTTGTGCTGTAGCATCCGGGGTCTCAGATTCCAGTAATTCAATTTCAATACCAAGTGGTTGGTTCTTGTGTGTTAGCCACTGGATGGGTAGCTGGTTGTGTTTCAGCTACTTCAAAAACAAATGATGTTCTAAATGCCCCCGTCCTGCAACCGCCATGTTCGCTCTGTCGTCACCAGTCAAATGCCGAAGCTTGAAGATGTACGGCATCAGTCGAATACTGTGGTGGAGGGTTTAGGTTAGTGGTCATCCATGGTGGTCTTATTGAGGCTTTCGTTCGCTTTTGCGCAAGAAAGGTGGAAAGGGGCAATCTGTTTTCGTTTCCGTGGGGTTTTTCCTGAATGATAGGACAAGGAACATTTTCTGGTTCAGAGTCATCCACTCCTGCCCTTCATATTCTCAGGGATGACTCTGGTAGGGTATGTGCGATTTCTTCAGGTGGGTAGGGAATGATTGACTGGTTGGTTCTGTGGAGGGATGGCGGTACTGATGTTGTGGGTTTGCTGCCAGCTGAAAGGCGTTATTTCATGATTGCCGTCACATTTATAACGTCGCAGGCGCGATCAAGCGATATTCTGTTCTCGACGGTAACAGCCATGTTCTTTACATCGGTCCCGCCCAAACGCAGCCCATGCCTGAATAAATCCACCCATATTGTCCTCTGCAAGCGCCGACAATGGCACCTGCCGCCAAAGAAATCCCATATTGTTCCGTTCCGCACCCTTCCTACATCCCTCTACCATGTTACGAACGTCTGAAAGTTCATCAATGCCATAACCCCGATGTTTATTGTTCGGTTTACATAGTGTTCCCAGCATCGAACCAGCGTCGCCCGCTGTCTCCAAAGATCGAAGCGTCGGGAGCATCCTGCGTACCTTCGACCGCGAACTTCCATAGCTACCGCTTGGTAAGATATTGACGTCGAGAGTTTGTGTATCATTTCTTCACAGAGTGAGTTTTTCGAGCAGCTTATATGCAGGAATAGTGGTTAATTGTGCAAAAAGGTGATGAAATGGGATGGCGGCGGTAAAATTGGAGGAAATGATGTTATCGCGGATTTGACGTGTACTTCCTCCCGTCAAGGGCGATTAGTAATAATGGCACTTAAATGGTCTTAATGGCTAAAAAATCTTTCTCATTAACTACAAATGAATCTGAATTACACAATATTTGTATACCTCGCCTTACCATTTCGTTCAGCCAACTAGATATCATGCCTGTCCATGGTGAACTCTATTGTGGCGACGAATTTTGATTGTGTCGAGGGTCTGCCTTTTAGAGGGTTGAACTATAACCTGAGGTCATAAAAGCTTGCTGATGGATGATGGTGAAAGACTTGGTGTTTCAGCAACAGAGAAGAACGAAACAAGAATTGTCGATGACTGGTGTTTCAGTATCGGAAGAAAGTCAAAAAAGTGTTGAACGGTGGTGTTTCAGCACGAAGAAAGTCGAAAATGCTGCCGTGCGTGTTTCAGCATCGAAGAAGGAACATTGCCAACAGTGGTGTTTCAGCATCAACATGAGTGAAGAAAACCGTGTTGAACAGTGGTGTTTCATCATGAAAGAAAAGATGAAGTGGTTGACAATGGTGTTTCAGCAACGGGAAAAGAACAGGGGAAACAAATTGCTGGACGGAGTTGTTTTGTCAATGATGGGGGGTGAGGAAATGATGGACTGTAGTGTTCTGGGAGTGGAAGAAAAGCAATCAATGGTGTTTCAACATCGTGGTCAACAGTGCTGAACAATGGTGTTGCAGCACCGGATGAAAGGCAAAACAATATCTGGTCGGAGTTGTTTCATTAACAGCGATGATGAGAAAATGGAAAAAGGTGTGAGTTTGGTTTTTCAGTAATGGAGAAGAAGGGTGTATTTCTGACAGTGGTGTTCCGGTAACAGTGAAAAGCAGAAAGTGGAGAATGGTGGTTGTTTACCGTAAGCAAAGTCAATAGTGGCTGACCAGCCGTTGTTTCACATGAAGGTCAATGCTAAACAACGGTGTTTGTCGGAAAGCTAACAATGCCGAATACGGTGTTTCAAAGATCGCGGAAGGCTCGCCTCTCAAATGGAATCATCCTCTTCGTGGTCAAGCTTTGATTGGGAATCTGCAAATCATCTATAGCATGGTATTTCTTTGACAGGGATTATTATAAAAACGAAATCTAATCTAATCTAATTAAAGAAAATCAATATTGAAAGAATTAATTACATAGGGGTGAAACCCCTCAACGTATATAGTAGAGAAAATGAGTGTCTTCCATGCATGTGGCTTTAAAATCTTCTTTAGAAATAGGTTTCCTCGCAATGTGACTTTGTTTACGGTGACCATTTATAAGTAACGGAGTTCTCGAGTCATTGATTGTGAGGAGCCTTACTATTCCATTAGGGAAAGCTGTGTCTACTTTGTAAGGTCCAATCCATCTTGTATGGTCCAAGCCATCTTGTACGCATTTTCCTTTGAAATTCTTTGAACCGATAATCATACAACAGGGCCGTTTGGCACTACCCTTTTTGAACTCGCTTTGTTTTTTATATTTTGTCATGCCATTGTGGATCTTTTGCTATTGAATTATGGTTGTTTGTTGAATGGCATCTAGTCGCTTCTCCCCTAGTTCATTAATGCTGGTACCGATGACTGCGGTATCAGCTAGATCAAGGTTGATAGCTAAAGAAGTTCTTAAGGTTTTTATCTCAAATCTAAGTACGTGAAAGACATCACTCTTCCATAGACTAATTCATAGGAGAGAATCTTGTAGTATTCAGTTCTCAGAGGCCCATAGTAAGCTTCAAGGAGCCCTGGTAGGGACCAATCCTTTCTACTTTCCTTCACCGCTCTTTGGTAGGAGAATGGCTTCTATTACTTTGTTTGTGCTTCCACCGCCCATTTTCTTGGGTGCGTCAGAGTCATTCTCAGTTGAATATGATATTTCTGAAGGTGGCTTTGAACCCATGAGAAGAGTAGTGAGGTCCTCCATATGTAACTAATTCTCTTGGCATTCCAAATCAAGCTTAAGATTGTGAATAAGAATTTTATAACCGCTTCTGCTCTGTGGAGTGCCTGGCTTCCACCCATTTAGTCATGTAGTCCGTAAGTAATCAAGTATATAAACTTTTGATTGGATGGGAGGGTTGATGGGTCCTATGAAGTCTAAGTCCCATCTTTCAAATGGTTCAAGTACTACCTCGGGGCTTTAATGGAATTTCATCTCTATGATTAGTTGGCCTACTTTCAAGTGTACCATACGTGCCTTGACATATTTCTTGCATCTTGAGTGAGGGCCACGGTACCCCATCCCCGAGAATTTTATATGCTATTCTTCTTTGTCGAAATTCTCCACAAGGGTCAATATGACAAGCTTTCAATATATCATACACCTCATCTTCTCTAACACACCTTCGATTTCTGATCAGCCTCAGATGGCAGCAAGTACCGCCACTTATCCAACTATACCGAGCACCTCGGATGAACAATACTTTCTTCTCTCAGTAGGATAGGTGATGGTAACTTCCCCTACACCTAATAATTAGTACACCCGATACCAAAGGTGGAAAGTGAGCAAAACGAATGGGCCATTCACGAAAGCGAATCATCCATTGGGTTGTCATCATTAAGTGTCAATCGAAAGGAAATCAACAACTAGATTCTCTTTACCTGGTCTATTCATGCTAACAGATATCAAATTTGTAATAATAGTAGCCATCTCGTGACTCTAGCATTTGTGATAGGTTTATTCATTGGCACTTGATAGCCGAAAGTGATCAAGATGGACAAAAGTAGAATAGCCAAGAATGTAATGTCTAAATTCTAAGTTAATTGCATAAATAACCGCTATGAATTCTTCTCTCTGCGGATCAACAGATAATTGAGTTCAGCAGGGACATATTCTTGCTGATGAAAAATATATAAAGACAAGGGAGGTGATTTTCTTCCCGTCCCAAGACAACTCCTATAGCATCAAGCATCTGAGGATATGTGAAAGGGGTGTGTCCAATCAAGTCCTCTAAGAATAAGAGTCGATTAACCGATAAGCTTATAAAACAAATGCTCTTTGACAGAAATTGGTCCAATTGAATTCGACATTATCAGTAAAACAAACAGGGAGAAGCTATTTTGGAAAATTCTTAATAAATCATCTGTAGTATCCAAAGATGTCCTAGTTTCACTGCTTCAGTCTTTGGATTAGAAGGTCCTTAATGACTGTATTTTGGATGGTTCACCTGAATTCTTTGAGATGAGATAAAATGTCCAAGTATTATCCCTTCACTCATCATCATATGGCCTTTTTCTGCATTGCTGAAGGAAAGTTGGGCTTGTATATACATCTTTTGGCAATTCTCAAGGTTTTCCAAAGGTTTCTCGAAAAGCAAACACCATATGAACAGTCATCCATAAAAAATTTCCATAGAGTCATTAAGCATACAAACACTCCTAACCGCCTTTGGAAGGTTGTTTGTGCATTACATAGTCCAAATGAAGGACTCTATAAGAAAAGGTTCCCTAAGGGATGGTGAAGGTGGTTTTATCTTGATCTTGAGGCAATTTTGATCTGGTTGTACCCACATTGAAACAATTCCAAGAATGAGAAGAATTCCTTACCTGACAAACTATCTAAACTTGATCAATGAATGGCAGTGGAAAGTGGTCTTTCCAGTAGCTTTATTTAAAGTTCTTAATCCACACATACTTCCATTCTCAAGTATTTTAGAACTATTACCAATGGGGACACCATTCACTATTGTTCCGATATAGATAAATAAACCCTCATTAGCAATTTTGAAGTTCTTCCTTCGTGATTTCTTTTAAGTTTGGGTTCATACGTCGTTGGGGTTGACATTGGTCAGACAATCTCTTAATATATATTCTATGAGTACATAGGTCAGGAGATTCCCCTTCATGTCTGTAATCCCATGCACGTTTTATTTTCTTTGAAGCAACTTCATTAACTGCTGTGTTTTAGCATCCGGCTGTCAGACGAGGGTTTATATTTAATGATTTGCCAGGTTCAATTTTCGACCGGTATGCTTTTGGAAGATGGTTTTAGGTGTTTGAGGTGGGATTTCTGAACTGAGTTTTTCTTGATTATCAGAGTCCAACAGTGTTATTAATTGATTATGAATTTGTGGAGTGACAGATGAGGGATCGCAAATAAAATTATTGATGATTTCATCCTCGCGAGAGTTTTTCGCATCATAAAGCTTCTTGTCCGATAGTCGAAGAGGTTGAGTAGGTTGATCCTCAAAAGTCTACCCGTAAACAGAATTATTGTCATTATTAGCCAGGTGTGTAGCATGAGGATAGAGTGTGAGCTGCTTCATTTCATAACCGCTTGAAATCGTCATTGACCCCGACCTACAGCCTAATAAAGCATCTCGCTGTATAACCATGGCTTCTGCATCAGAGGGTGGCCCCAACTTAGAGCCTTTTAGTTAAAACACTATAAAATCGACCGATAATTCCGTGATTCCACAGATGTCAGGTTCAATGACTCTTCCTGCTTTAATTTGTGGATCGACGCCAAATTTAGATAGTTGGGGTCTTCGACTGGCTGTAATTGTAATAGTTGCAAGGTCTCTAAAGTCATGATATTGATGGCTGTGCCAAGGTCTACCGTGACACCAGGGATTATTGTTTTTCCAACTTGTATCGTAACAGTAGGGTGGCCAGATCGCTTTATATATTTGATCAAGGGGAGTTTTGCCTGACATTAATGTAGACACATCTCCCATAACATGGACTGTAAGGGATCATTGGTTTTCCTACCAAGATTTTTAACACAGATATCTCTCATTGTCCTAGCATACATAGGCACGTCGCGGAGTTGTAAGAGGGGTTTCAAGCATATAAATTTTGTAATTTCTAGACAAAGGTTACGGCTCAGCGCTTTGCTGTTCAAACGCCCGAAATGGTGTTGTTTCAGCAGCATTGTTAGAGGATGATTGCACCTCTTCAAGTACATCATGCTCTTATGCTGCCTTTTTGTCGGAAGAGGTAACATCAGCCATAGTTGGTTCCACTATTCTCCCGTGATAGAAGATGGATATCATTGCATTGTGCAGGAGAGGGAAAGTGTAGGTCGGTTGTAAAGGTCAATGCACCGCATAGCTTTATTATTGGGGTTAGGGTTAGGTTTTATAGGTAGCTGGGGTCTCATCGCTTGATTATTTTGAGGAGTACCTACTGGCAAGGAGAGTGGTTGTGAGAATTGAGGTAAATGGTTTTGAAAGGGGGCTTATTGTCCCCTCCACCCTGATTCCATTGAGTTCATATCGCTGTTGTGAGGCCAAGAGGTCCACATTGAGGGATCAACAGTTATGGGCGGCTCTTTTGTTTCATGGGTGGGCAAGTTTGTTGCAATGGGTGTGTTTGTTGCATGGATGGATAATTCGCTTGATTAGTATATTGCATTTGATTGTAAGTGGGATAACTCATTTGATTTAAGCGCAGTAATTATTCCAACGACAGTAAATGGCATGGAGTTCATCCTTTGTCCTCGTGGTTGCCATTGTCTCCCTTTGAGTCATTAGATAGGCGTTTCACTCTTCTTCATCCATTGGTTGCAATGTTGCTTTAATTCCTGGTAAAGATGGATTAATTTTGGGTATCAAGATCTTTGTCACAAATAGTGATAGGTTTCCAGTCCAAAGGGATATTCTTGGGTGCTTATCTCACATTGAGGACAAAAGATAAGGTTGCTTCCGTCAGCTGATTTTTCTTAACTGCATCCATTTCAGAGGTAAAAGAGCTTAACATTTCAGCTTTAAAACCCTCAAGTAAATTAACTATTTCGGCTCTTGTTTCTCCACCACATTTTCAAGAGTCCAAAAAAAATCAGCCAGTGGGGGAGAAAATGTGGTGTCCCTGCTATTCAATCTGTTTCTTGAAGCTCCCCTTAAACATCTTTTGCATAAATTGACAATTTCATCATATGATTCCTTGATATGTCCCCTTTCCCTGCCATGTTCTGCATATCTAGAGAGTCATCCCTACCCCTTTTAATAAAATAGTTTTAGAATTCCTGTTTACATTGGGATGACTGGATCTTTGTAGATTGTATTGTTTCCTTACAAAGTCTTTATAGATTCGCCTTCTTCTCGCAGAGAGATCATTTTGGAAATATTCCCTCTCTTTTTCTCTCGCTTCAAGAGTTCCGTACTTTGTTCAGAAAATTCCCGCTTCATTTGGTCCCATGTCAGGATTACACTTCCAAGGCTCATAAACCATCTTAGTGCATTCCCCTAGGGGTGTTGCCGGAAATAAATTCAGTTTTTTAGCATTAGAAACATAATCATAACTTCTACATAATATATCAAACTCAAACGTAAATTCATCAGGATCCTCCAAGATAACCCATGGCACGCCGAGTGGACAAGCCTTTCATGGGGGCTGCTCCCAGGGAGATCACCAATAGAACTGCAATGTAGAAAAAGAATTTTCATCTTTACCTCTCCTTCAGATCTACCCGGTTTCTTCATGATGCAATCGCCATTGTAATTTTCATATCCATGTTTTCCTCTCTCACTGCTCTCCGCTTCTACCTGCTCGTCCTCAATGTCTCCTACCGGCCTCGGATCGGCTCTCCGACTCCAGCTCTTCCCCTCGTTCAAAATTGCTCGAAATGAAGGTCGAAATTCGCTTTGAAGATTTGGTCGCTGAGCAGCAGATTCAAACTTGGGATGCACGTCGCCAATGAAAGCATATTTCTTCCCTCCTTTTCCCTTTTCCTTACACCTCAGAGGGAAGGTGTCTTTGGGGTCTTCATGCATTCTTTTATATAAAGAATAGTGAAATCACAAGTGCTTTTGAAATCTATATTACCTTCCCTAAGTATCCTGACAAATGTTGGTCACTATAATTGCTTAATGAATTAAACAATCAAGTGATACATAAATATCAACCCGTGTGGAAGTCTTTTTACTTCAAAGATAACCACGCACTATATGCTCAATTCCAAAAAGAAACTTAGTGTTGTAGTGCAAAGAAATTTATACTAATTATATTTGCTTGAATGAAATGAAGCTCTGAACTAAATCACAGAGAAAGTAACTCCTATTGCAAACCTTTAAAGATCAATCTAATAACTTTGATTACATTAAAATAATACTTGCAATGGGAAAGAACAACTATTCTCTAATCAGAGAACAGGACCCTTACTTCAAACAGAGACTTCAGCATAACACTCTTTTCATGAAAACAAGAATGCGTAAATCAATTAACTCTATCTAACGAGAACAAAGCCAATTCCAGTTCCTTTCTTCTTTCTAAGTGTGAGATCTTGTTTTATTTTGTTTTAGCACACCCTGTGAGGTGTTGATAGAGAACAGGTACCTGATCCTCTTCCTTCGTGAAAGTGAATCCCTAACCCAGCTTCCTCAAGCAGCAATAAAATGAGTCTACAGAACAGTGGTGTTTTGGTTCTTCCTTTTCCGGTAGGAACCCTTTAACCTAACTCGGCTAACACACTTCAGTGTGAGATAAAATGAAACGGCCAAGAAGGTGTTGTGATTCCTTCCGCCCGAAAGGTGAACCCTTAACTAAATTGCCAGCACACTTTGCGCCAGTGAAATGAAAATCTACGTAAGACAAGGTGCCAGGATTCCTTCCGCCCCAGCAGGAAACCCTTTAATCCGGTAAATCTCTCGCTAGCACACTTGCGTTAAAGGAAATGAAATCTACAGAAGTTGAGATATTTGGATTCCTTCCGCCCCAGCAGAACCTTTAACCGGCCCTCCGGCTAGCACACACACTTGCGTTAGCAGAAATGAATTCTAGCGTAGGTATGATATTCCATCCCTTCGTTCGGGAAAGCAGAAACTTTTAACCAAATCTCTCAGCCTCATAAATCATCACACAAGATTGCCGACAAAAAGAATTAAAAATTCCATTCAATAAACCAAGATGGTGTCACCGGGTAGCCAAAGAAAGCTGAATCCATTAAAAAATAGTGTTTCAACAAACGACAAGTTAAAACAGTGGTATGAAATTGTGAATTATACTAACACACTTCTAATTAATGGGTGAATATTGTGAAGAAGGTAATCTCCCTTCAGATTCACCTGAAATGAAAAGCTAGAGAATGATACTCAAAGCAAATTATATTCATTAAAATATCATATTACAAATTGGAAGAATAGAATACGCCCCGCCGGAGTTGTTTCAATACATCAAAACTTGATATTCTAATGGTGATTTCCTCCTCGATTTTCGAAAAGAGGAAATCCTTCATACAATCATTACAAATGCATATCTAAATCCCATCTCAACGATCTTCAAACAACATAGGGATGTCCTAGTCTCACGCAGAATCAATGCTATTAGGTGGGACAAATTGAATGAGGTATTATTGTTACGGCTAGTGTAATGTTTCTTCTCATCTGCCGGATGTTGTTTCAGCATCGCAATTCGCGAGTTTTTTCAGCCACATGAATTGCACTCTAACTGCATTGACCGGCCGTATTGCATATGCTCTCGGTGGTTTCCCAAGTACCGCTTGCTTCAAGGCTTTCTCTGGTGGTTTCAAAGATTCGGGCACTCGATTCTGTGTTCTCAGGTTTCTCAAAGATCTTGCACTGACCGTAGTATTCAGAGCCAAAGATTCCATGACCTCGGACTGTAGCACCGTATTTCAGCATCCTCCTCGCTAATTGGATCGTAGCAGCTCCGTGTCGTTATCGCTCAGAAACAGCACCACGCCTTGGACAACAGGTGTTTCAAAGAATAGGCCTTAAATGCAAATCTACATTTTTGGACACTTATGCATTACTAATCAATGGTTGGCAATTTTAGAGGATGTAAAATATTATGCAAAACAGATTAAAATATATAGTAATGAGAAAGGACGCTATATACCTTGGAATGATCGATAAAGTGATAGGCTGAGTCTAAATGTAGGTGATCAAAGTAGGTTAATGAAAGCATAGGAAAAGGTACACAGTGGTCCTAACACGCCTAGCCTTATATACTCTATCTATACTAACCGGATTTAAACTTGGTTTGTATATCCATTTGCATCCAATGGGCTTCTTTATGTTTAGGTAAATTCACCAATTCTGGCAAGTATTTTCATTATAGATTCATATTCTTCTCCATTGCATTTCGCCATTCATCATGTTCATTAGGCTTCATCAAAACTCATGGGTTCTATGGACATTTGAAATGCTACTCATTAGGGCATAGTCTTTATACCTCTCGTAGAAGCCTAACTGCCTTGAAGATCTTCCTCAAATGATTTTCATTATCTTCCTCCCACTTTGTGAAGATCTATCCTCACCTCTAGGTGAACTGGGACTTTGAACGTCCATATTTCCACCGAACTCCTTCTGCTTTTTGTTGTTGTTGTCTCTCATGAATGGTTTTGTGGTTGTTATTGTTTCATCTTGTTCCTTCATCAAAAAGTCTCTACTATTCCTCATGATCACTTTTCATGATTTCCTCTCGCCTCTTCCAGCTGGAAAAGTGCATCTTTACTTGCAAATACTTTTTGAGTAGTAGGATCAAACAATTGTATGCTTTAAATTGGTAGGAACAATACCCAACGAAAATACATTTAATGGATTTAGCATCTAATTTCCTCCTATTCTCCTTTGGAATATGAGCAAAATCCTTACACCCAAATAATACTTTCAAATTATTAACTGTGGTTTTGGAACCATACAAGGCTTCGAAATGAGTAACATTACCAAGACACCTTGTTGACTTCTATTCTTTAAATAAACTCCAGTATGGTGAGCCCAAACTCAAATGCATTTGAGATTCTACCTTTCATCATATCACAGGTACACTCTACCAGAGTTCTGCTTCTTTCTCAAATAATTCTTCTATTTTGTTGTGGGAGTGTGAGGCATCAGAATCAACAGACTATTCCATTATCTTACTTGTTGAAATCCCTCGATGGTACCCCCTTGATCTGAACGGAGACTTTTGATGGATTTTCCTGTCTAATTTTCCACCATGGTTCCGAATTCCTAATTAAAGTACTCGTAGTAAGACATCTAATTTTTCGGCTCTTAAGGAAGTAAACCCATGTGTACCCTGGGTAATCATCAATACACAATAGAAAGTAAAATGCACCTCCTAAAGACGAAGGCCCGTATGTAGCCCACAAAACATCGGGCAGATGCACAAGATCTAACACATCTCTCTCTTTTTTTCTTATCAGGATTCGAAATTCATCTATGTCCATCTTTCCTAATGCACATGCATCACAAACAACCTTCTCATTATTTAAAATGGGAACTCCTTCAACCATATTATTTTTCCATAATAACAATAAATCAGGATGAGGCCCATACCTTTTAATGCCACAAAGAATTTTGCTGGCATAGAAGCGGGTAATTCAAGCATGATGTGTTTGTTGGTAACATCGTTTGTAGACTCTCCTACTCACTCTCGCTGTAACAGCTTTGTAAGTGGTCCAACAAATCCTTCACTATGCACAATTCTGAAGAATTCAACCTTCAAGTTCGATCTGTAATGGTGGACACAGTAGATCAAATTTTTCTTTATTCCTTTAACATACACCACATTGCGAATGTAAAGAACAGTACCATTCGGAAATGTAACAGGAATGTCTCCATATCCATTAATCTGATAAGCACGATCATCTCCAAGACAAATATGGGCACCATTATGTGTTCTTTAAAATTAGCATACCAATTTTTATTATAAGTCATATGTATTGATGCTCCTACAAAACTGTGCATCAGACCATCTCGTTTCAGCGCAGATAAAGATTAGACACAAACAAACTTAAGATCCGTATTTCAAAAATTCAGTTCACCAACAATATCATCACTCTAATAAATAATCTGAGATCTTGATTTGTATATTCTCAAGATAATGACTAATAATGTGTTCTAGGTTTATTCCTAGCCTCATCACTCTTTCTCTTATGACAGTCTTTAACAATATGTCCAGTCAACCACAATAAAAACAACCCTTATACTCATTCCTCAGCTTTATTGCATACCTTGATTTGGAGGTTGTTTTCTCTGCGATGAACTGCATCTCTTCCATGGACTGCCTCCTCTGCCTCTTTCTACTAATCTCCCTCTCACAGATCTATTATTTGACCACGATGCCAAATCTTTACTCTGAGGCATCAGATTCCTGCTCTTCCTCTTGGGTAAATAAAATAATTGCCGGGGCCTTCAAATGTAGAGGTTTCTCCCTTGTCAGGAGGACTGCTATGAACATACATAACCTCTAGCATACCATTTAAGGTAATAAATAATTAGATCGGCAAGCTGCCATCACTCTATATTTATTTGTAGCTTGAGTTCACCCTTTCATACCTAATCAATTCAAAAATGAACCAATGTATTCATTTCCATCCATCTTAATGCCTAGCAATTTTGTTTTCAGGAACAAAATGCAATTTGTGTTGCTAGTTTCATACAATGCTTTAAGAGTTGTCCATGTTGCAACAGAAGTTGTAGCGTCTCTAATATGTGGAATTATGCTATCTTTAACTGACATGCGCAACAATACCTTTGCCTTGTTTTCACACTTCTCCCAATCTTGGATCTGTGTTGTTGTCGCATCGACAGCCGCATCAGGTTTCAGTTCAGTTCCCTTCGCAATGTTCCAGACACCATAGCCTTCCATGAGCGTATGCATCTTGAATTTCCAGTTAATGAAATTCGATCCATCTAACTTGTTGGCTTCATTGAGGTAGGTCTCCGCCAGAGGATTCGCCATCTCTGTAAGTGAAACACCAAGGATATGCAACTTTTGTCGCTTTGCCTTCGGATACCACCGATCCGACTCAATCTTGACTCTTAGCTTTCTTAAGAAAAAACCTTCAAAACCCTTAACACCACTTTATTATATAAAAATAATATATAAATTTCACATGCATAAACTTATAACTCCCTCTTCACCTTTTTATATAAAAGATATCCACTTTAAATAATAATAAAAATACTTATAACTCCCTCTTCACCTTTTTATATAAAAAATATCCACTTTAAATAATAATAAAAAACTTATACCTCAAAACTTATACCTCACTCACAAAGGTGAAGTTTAAACCTTATAAAGAATCCACTTTTTGATAAAAAAAACTTTCACGATTCTAAAATATATATCCCCTTTTTCATTCGCATGCACTTCACAAGTCGTGGCACTCTTTTTCAAAACTTACGCAATCCTAAAAAAAAACCACGCATGCCAAGAAATTCACGCATGTTGTGATTATGCATGCTCCAATCCTCACACAACAAAGTTTTTTCATGCACTTTTTTCACGTAGCTTTGCACAAAAAATCGATCGGACGCTCCTTTAACTTAGCAAGTGAGCGCTGGCGCTTGGGGTCAATGGAAAGGGAGCGTTGCAGCACTGGGGCAGATGAGGAGTGCGATCTTTAATGCTCCAGTGCTTTGAGACATGCACCAAGGGAGTGCTCAGCCTCCGATTTTTATAAACTGGTAAGTATGAGAGAGTTCAATGCTCCTCTCATGCTACATGGGGAGCGCTCGGTGCCCCTATTCAAATTTAATTTGAGATCTTGCACTCAGAGAGTTGGATCTCTTGAATCCTCAACCTCGCTCTAATACCAAGTCAAAAATATACAAAACAAACATACGGTGAGGCTACGCTCACTTCTCACTTATTCAATGAAGACAGATTACATCCTTATATAGGAAAAGACTCTACCGAGTCAATTACATGCAAACCAAAGACAACTAGATTCTTAACTATGAACTGACTTTTAACACGCCTACAATTAACTCTCACAACTGACTCTCACAATTGAAGCTTATAACTGGTACTTACAAGTGGCGCTTACTCCATTAATTTCAAGTTCTATTACTATTGCACAAGCACTTTTCCTCTAAAAATTAGAAGGTATGAGAATTAATGATAATGATTAAAGTATTATGACATATTTTTGAAATTATATGAGCTGATTTTTGTTTTGGATGCATTTCCAGTTTTCTTTATATCAATCAATTTGTTATGTATGTCGTCTTAGGTCAAAGCTAACACCTAGGTTTATGTTTTCCAATATATTTATTTTTATATAACTTTTTAATAATTTGTTTTTAAATATATATGAATGAATAACTTTTCATTAATTTATAATTTTTTATTGTATTTTTCTATGAAAGTTATAAATAAATGTTGATATGTTAGTTTACATTCATATCAATGTCAATTTATCTTTTATTATTTTAATATAAAAATATCCTTTAATATTTTAATTTTTTAACATTTTAATCAATATATTCTTTAAAATTGTAATTATGGTAATTAATAAATTTTATAGCATACAAATATTAAATGAATCTATAAACTAGCACAATTATATTAGTAAAAGTGTTTTTCAATTTACGGAAACTCGGATTTCATTTAAAATGTCAAAAGTATTGTTAAACATTTTATTTTTGGTTTTTTTAGGGACATAAATATAAATGAAAACCTAATTTTTTTATAGTTTAAATTGTATTTTTGAATTATAAATAGATTCAATGTGCTAAAACACCCTTAAAACACTTAGATTATATAAATTTAAACCACTCAAATGTACCAATACAATAATTTCTCACAAAATTTTGAACCAATATTAAAAAAATATGAAAAAAAAGCCGTTTAGAATAAGGCTTGAGTACCGCTTGGTCAAGCTCCACCGCCCTAGTAGTTGAAAATTAACGTGCCCGTCCAACTTTCCATCCTCCTTGCATTAGTCAAGACGTCAACTGCATTGAAGAATAACGTTCGTTTTGAAACGACGGAATTTTGATGTATGTCTTAAGGTTGGGGTAGTAGCATGCTTCAAAATATGCATTGAAAATTGTCTTTTCTATTCAAGCTTGTTGGCATGGTTTTAGTTGGATAGACAACGAAAGCTTCCAAAGGAACCTCCCCTTAAATAACACCTTCGGTGTAACTAGTTTAGATCTGAGAAAAATAAACATGCAAGATCTGTCATAAATTTAAAATGTATACATTAGATTTAAATTTCACACACACATACCCAATATCTAAGGAGAACGACTACATAAATTGTATGAACTCTGCATGCGAGAAGAAAACCCCAAAATTTGCTTCAAAATGGAACTAATCTACTTTTCATTCAACAAATCACTTAAGTAGTTGATTGATTTGGTAATTTAATTCTTTGAGGTGGATGTATTGTTTAAAGTGATGTTGATTCTCTTGTTGCCATCTTCCTCTCCTTCACATAGTTGCATCCTTTCTCCCGCAGTGAATCTTTTCTCTTCCTTATTCAGTCATCCTCCCCCAAGTTGTCTACAATTATGTGCATATATGACCCCAACCTTCATGAGACATACTTTGTCATCGAATTATGCTCAAAGTGTAATGACAAATTTTCCTCTTTCAACTACTCAACTTTTGAAGACATTGAATGTAGTTTATAATGAAGTCAAACCCATTGCCAAACATCTACAAATATATTGAGGGAAAAGGCTACAAATTTAACAACGAGGAAAAAAAATGGATCGTCCAGCCAACAATATTACATCATGGACATGAAAAACAATAAAACACTGCCTTGAAAATATTAGGCATTGATACTACGATGTGAAACTCTACTAAAATTAGCTAGTCATATTGGATGTCCAAAACAGTGAAAAGAAATATTTTTACAAAACCGAAAACAAAAAAATTCATGGTTTCTCTAACAAGCAGCACTAGATAATGATGCCAACAGTCTGGAACAACTTGGATGCAACTTTTGGATAATTGTTGCATGCAACTTTTGGATAATTGCATGATGACTTCTTGGATAATTGGATAACTTCTTGCAACTTTTGGATGATCAAAGCTCTTAGAGTCAAGAAGTTGTTGCATGTAGCTTTTGGATGCAACGGTCTGTAACAACTTGGATGCATCTTTTGCAAAAAATTCTTGACTCTAAGAGCTTTAAGCATTCATTCACTTTCAAAAAAATAAATCAAAGTGTATGTTAGTCTAAATAAATTCATATGTAAATACTTCTTTAAAAAAAAATGAAAATAACTCAAGCTAGTTGTTCGCTCAAAATCAAAATATCTTAATTGTTCGCCCAAGATCGTTGTCCTCTAGTGAACCCTTTCATGATCGATTAAGACGAAATCACATGATGTTGCTCCTAAAAGTAGATCTGGCATCAAATCTGTAGCATTGTTCACTCATCCATGTGATAAAAAATAAGTAAAAGCAGAGGGAGTAACATAGTATTTGTTCTTATCCTTCCTCACAATAAAGTCTGATTCTACGTGCCCTTTAACAGTCATCATCACAACCATAATGCCAATAGGAAGGACCAAACCACTGGGTTTCAATATCGATAGTGGGTCGAACTCATCACAACAAAATCTTAGAATATGGATGCGAAAATGGTTAAAAAGTATCGTACCTAAAATAAATGATAAATGAATTGTCGAGACAATATTCATTTGGAATAATATTTCCATCATCAAAGAAATGAAAATCACAACACCAAAGAGCTCAGGCTTCAAACCAGTGCACAATCCTTTCACTCTCATATGGAATAATCATTCCATCATCAAATAAATGAAAATCCCAACACCAAAGAGCTCAAGCTTCAAACCAGGACACAACCCCTTGGATTTCACAACACATGTTGCAAAGACAACAAAGGTAGAGATATGATCCCCTAGAATCTTCTCGCATTCCAATTTGATAAGAGTTATTGGCATTGAAGCTCGAAGCGTACACTCCAAAATCCATTTCTATCTACATTTAGTATACCTAGCATGACATTCAAATTTACAAATAGAATAAACTAAGAAAGTTCCCTATTTCTAGCATTTTATTAGGTACGGTATGGGAAAAATTACCTTAGTATAGTCTTGATAAACATACACAGGGATTGTGCGACAAGGCACTGTGGGCGCCTTTCAAGATCCAGGCGATCTAGGTAAAGAAGGCAGGGGTACAACCTAGAGCAGGAAGAAAATCAAGTTAAGATTTGATGGGTGTCTATAGCTCGGGAAGTTGCCTAGGTCCACTGAACCGCCTAAAATCCAAAGCAAAGGGCAGATCAAGATGATGAACAAACATGAAAATTTTCATTCCAGCCATCATCAAATAAATGAAAACCCCAACACCAAAGAGATCAAGCTTCAAACCAGCACACAACCCCTTGGATTTCATAGCACGTGCCACAAAGACAACAAAGGTAGAGGTCTCGTCCCCTAGAATATTCTCGCATTCCCATTTCATAAGATTTATTGGCACTGAAGCCCGAAGCATACACTCCAAAATCCATTTCTATGTGCATTTAGTATACCTAGCATGACATTCAAATTTACAAATAGAAGAAACTAAACAAGTTCCCTATTTCCAACATTTAACCAGGTACGGTATGGGAAAAATTACACTAGTATAGTCTTGATAAACATACACAGGGATTTTGTGACAGGGCACTACAGGCTCCTTTTGTTGGCCCTTGACCAATTTTTGAGTCTCCTTGGTCATGTTTGACCTATTTTGGGACTTCGACAGGCTGTCGAAGGCAGAGCGCAAGTCGAAGCGAAGATCGCGGGATCTCGACCCCTTGTTTAGGGATTTTTGGGTTTTGGGCTTATGTAACGGGTATGGGGATGTCGGCCCATGGGTTTACCCATGTTTAGGCCCTTTTTGTAATATATAAATAGATGTCTAGGCGATGTAAGAAGAGGCTTGGTACCTAGCCAAAGTGTTGAGTGCAAATTGTAAAAGCTTTGTGCATGCTGAGTTGAGAACTTGCAGAGCTAAGTGCAAGTGACTGTGTAAAGGATTTGTGTTGTAACCTAGCTCGGGGTAGGAGGATCTAGCGAAGTGCACGTAGATATCTTATCCTATGCGGAGTAAGATCTCGTGGCTCTGTGCATGTAGAAGATTGATAGAAGATAATAAAGAGAAGAAGAGTTGGTAGACGTAACCCCAGGTTAGGGGTGAACCACGTATATCCTGTGTTGTGATCGCTTTGTGCATTATGGTTTTGTTTTATTGTTTATATGGTTAATGCTTAGTACAATGATGAATGCTTAGATGAATATGATAGCTTAGTGCCTAATGATGTGAATAAGATGCTATATATGATATACGTTGATGTGCTTAGTGCTTGAATATATTAGATCTGGATGAATACCGCGTTGCTTTGTTATTAGGGCTTATCTGCGTTGTAAAATAAGGCTGAATACTAATGAACTATAACTGCTAAGTGCTCTGTTAAGGTGTTACAATCAAATATTTGTGTCCCATCTAAGGTTGCAGACATCTAAATCATGCAACCACCCTTGCCTCTACCTCGGGTGAGACTTCATTTGCTTCACAGGTGTTGCCTAAAGGGTCGATAGTTAGGGTTTTGTTGGTGCATTGTTGAAGTGTTGAACCCTGGGTCTTCCCCTGTGGGACAACAAATGGTTCCATTGTCGGGACCTGAAACTGTGATTGTTGGGAACTGAAGAAAAGAGAAAGCTCTGTGTGTAGATCTGTTGCCCTAGTGTGTAGTATTCTACTTAACTTGTGAAGCTCTGTGCTAAGAAGAGAAGTCAGATCTGAAGAAAAGAGGTAAGATATTGAAGCTTTGTGCTCTGATAAAGGTAAGAACAATGAAAAGTTTTGATTGAGAAGGTAAGATAAGTGGAAATTTTTGTTTCGAAAGTATGAATCTAGGTATGTTTGATAAATTTTATGCTAGCCCGTGTTAGGATATTTAGACACTTAGAAGTTAGTTAAGATCTACTTGGTCTAATGTGTCATTAGGTAAAAGTGTGTTTCTTTAGTATGCATTAGTGTGCATTTGTAGTTATGAAATCCGACGGTCACAATATGTTCCCGACATAGAGTGATCCGACGGTTCATACTCTCCTCGATCTTAATGACCATTGATCTATGGCTTGACACCCGATTGGTCCATGATCTCTATTTAAAGAGCATGGAGGGTCATTTGCCGATGATCGATTGTGAGAAACTCTATTGTAAAATCTCTCTGTAATCTTATTCTTGCATTAAAAAACTGCTCCAAGTGGTCGTGTTGGCTGGGGCCATGGATGTTTCCCCGTAGGGGTTTTACCATGTGAAAACATCGGTGTGTTGATATTTGATCTGGTTATGTGAGTGGTTACTAAATTTTTTCGTCCTCTATTGGAATACCTGTGTTGTCGAACATGGTATCAAAGCTTGTTTGAAGACCCGCTCCTATTGTAGATCGAGATCGTGAAGCCGAGTTGCCTCATCTCCATTTTTCTGCCATTTTCGTACATTTTTGGGCTGAGAGGAATGTTTCATTGTGTCCGGAGCACTCATTTCATTTAGGAACACTTTTTGTTTCACTCGAAAAGGTTTTCGTTTTCCCAAGATACGGCCATTACAGTCAGATCTGGAGGTATAAAGTTTGAATACACATTTTTTAAATTTTTGCAGAGCAGTGTTTTGGTTTTATTTCAGTTTTATATTATTTATTTCTGGGTTGCTACTCTTTTATATCTGTGTATGCTCTTTTCCCCGCGCCTTGTGCAATCTCGGAAAATTAGAAACAGATAGGAAAAGGTGCATCTTCTGGGTAAGCTAACCGAGATCTAACCCTTGTTGTCATCGAGAAGCGGAATTTTTTTCTTGTGTGAAAAGAGTTTTTTTTTTAGCACGCTCTCCAAGGACGTCTTCCACAACAACAACAACAACAACACCCTCAATCCTCCTTCTGAACATTACAATATGTTTTGCTAGATCACTTGGTTAAAAGTTGCCTTATTAAGTAAGAGACATTGAGTTCAAGTCTCTCTTTTGTTACTTTTTTTTGAAAAAGTTCATGCTAAAATTGTAAAGTGTATTTCACTTCAAGTATAAAAGTGAGTCACTATAAGTAGCTTTAATATTTTATTTTAGAGTTATCTATTTTGCATGCATCTTTTCTTTGTAAAAGTGATCCCCACTTCTTTTTATAAAAGTGGGTCACTTCATAAAGAAACTTACACTACCACGTGGTCTCTTGGTTACCATTTATGCCTTTTTTAAAAAGGGCATAACTCTCACATCCAATGTCCGTTTTCAGTGCCGTTTTTTTTAAAACCGCACAACTTTTCGAGCTCTTTCCATTTAGATCATCAGTTTCAGTTTTTAAATCTGTATTATCTGCATATTTAATATGGATTCTACAAGTAATCTCTTACTTACCAGCACCAACTACTTCCAATGTAAATCCCATATGGAGAATTTATTAAGAAGTAAAGGCTTGTACCGGATTACCTTGGGAAAGGAAACAACACCCACTGATGCTGATAAGAAAGCCAAATGGGATAATAGGAGTGACGAAGCATGTGGATTAATCAGAATGTCCATCTCTCCTAATTTAAGGTTCCACCTTCAAACAATTGATAAACCCAGAGAAGCTTGGGAAAAGATTGAATCTGTGTTTGGTAAACACGATATTATTCGAGCACAACAGTTAGAAAATCAAGTGCTAACTTTAAGTCCAAGTGATTTTTCTTGCATTGAAGACTATCTATCTAAGTTTAAAACACTTATAACTTTATGTGAAGAATGTAAGATAAAGATAGACGAAGATCGTTGCATCTATCTTATTCTTTCTAAGCTAGGTAGTGCATATTTTATGTTTGTATCTACCTTTTATGGCATGCAAGAGGCTCTAGGGGAAACTTATGTAAAACCCACTCTTGAGAACTTTTGTGATGCTTTGATTAGAGAGCAAGATAGGCTAGTACAACTTGGAGTGATGAGCACTGCAGGTACCTCCAACAAAGCCTTAGTTGTCCATCAGAAAGATAAACCCAAGAATCCCAAGAAGAAACATCCTCGCCACAACAAAAAGCAATATAAGGGTCCCAAACCCACTCAGAGAGCTTCTGCTCCTCATGGAGACAAAGGAGCAAACTATAAAAATAATAATACTAACAGACATTGCAACTTTTGTGATAAACATGGTCATGATGAGTCCAAATGTTTCAAGAAGATGGCAGTCTTAGAAGCAGCGATGAAGAAGCACAACATCCGTCTTGATTCTACTTCTTCTTCTTCTTCTCATGGACATGCACTTTCAACTTCTGGTTTCTCCTTTAATACACCTTCAACTTCCACTTCTAACGAGTGGCTTATTGATTCTGGAGCATCTTATCATATGGATAAGGATAGAGACATATTTTCTACTCTAAATGAATGTAACACCAAGAAAATATTTGTTGGTGATGATAAATCTCTTAGTGTTGAAGGATCTGGAACAGTTCAAGTAGAAAAT